>PVHP010000697.1:0-101422 GCA_004024765.1 Zapus hudsonius
CCTGATGGCTCCCTGGGGAGCAGTGGCTGACTGTCCACGATGTGAGGCCTAGGAAACTGGGTTCCAATGTCCAGGAAGGGTAGGAGAGCAGAATGGTCACAAGCACCAGCAGCTGAGGGAGGAAGGAAGAGCATCTCCTTCCCTCTAAGCTTCCTTATATTAGTCTCCTTCTGGAAGGCCCACCCACTGGGGGAAAGGGATCACTCTGGAGAAGGGAACTCCTCCCTTCTCCAAAATCCCAAACTCAGAGGCCCACCCAAGATTACTATAGATTTGCCAAATTTAACCATCACAAGTCTTCTCCAAAATCCCAAAAGGATTTTGTCAATCCTTCCTGCAGGCAAACTCAGAGACCCGCCCAAGATTATTATGGATTATTACTTTGGTCAAATTGACAAATAAACTTAACTATCACACCTGGGCTTGCCATAACAAAGGGCCACAAACTACAGGACAAAAATTAATTTTTAAATAGATATAGAGGCTCCAGACCAAATGCATGACATTAGCAGATATCTGCCTCCCTCTGCAGCAGGTCCAAGTTCTTTCCTGACCCCATGGTGATGGTGTTAGTTCACTTCCTTAGCTACAACCCTTCAATACCTGGCTGTGTCTCTATACAGCCTTCTGCACATGTGCCTGTTGTTACATGGTGATGATCTCCTTCTAGGAGCTCAAGTTGTATGTTAGATCAGGGCCCACACCCACCTTGATGACCTCAGCTTAACTTGATTACAGACACCAGAGGGTGAGGGCTTTGATATGTCTTTCTGCATAGCAAAACCTCTTCCAACGGGCAACTCAATGTGTCATTCAAGCTTGTGTGAAGTATGGATAGTCGTTAGTAAAGAAAGTAGTCACTCAGGTGAAATATGAAGTCAGAAGAATCAGAAAAGCATGCTGTGAAGGTTATAAAGTATACAGGAGGGCTGAGAGATAGCTCATTGATTAAAGGGTTTGCTTGCAAAGCCTGCTGGCACAAGATTGATTCTCCAGTACCCATGTAGAGACAGACTCATAATGTGACGTATATATCTAGAGTTTATTTGTAGTGAAAAATGAAGACCCTGGCCTATTTCTTTCTCTCTTAACTAAACACATAAACATTTTTTTAAACAAAGTAAATCAGAAATGTGGCTAAGGCAGAGAATCATTTTATACTTCAGTTCATTGAGGAAATGGAAAACCCAGAAACACCCAGAGACCACAGGTAACAGCTGGGTCAATACATTAAGGGAAAAATATTCTAATTTGGCAGCGGTGGAGAGACGTTATTTCTTTGATTTCTGGCCATAGTGTGCTCAATCTGACCAAAATGAAAATCACAATATTCTCATTTCTAATATTTGATATTCATCTGTCTTTAACTTAATGCCAAGAAGCTCTTCATGGAACAATGCTTTTTACTTTTATTTTTCTAAATAAGAGATTTTAATTGAGAAATTTATAAACTAACTTGTTACTAATATTCCCAGAAAAAAATCACTAAAGAAATTAAACTCTCATCACATACATCTCACAGCAGAAAACTAATTAGAGTTCTAATTAGTATATAAATGGGATTCAAAATAATCTTTATAAGACAAAATAATTTACTCTTTTAATTAAACTTTATATTTGACAAAATATTAGATAGATTATAAACTTCTGAAAAACATGGATGTTATGTCCAAGTCCTCATTTTCATTTTGTCTTGGGAGAGAAGAAAAGAAGGGTGAATGTTATTAATGGTCTCTTCCTGTCCCAAACCCTTGTATTTTGTTCCTTCACTGCCTCCAATTGAATGGCTGAGGGAGCATGATGGTTTATATTGATTGTCCATTTGACAGGACCTGGTGTCTACTAGGAATCTAGCCTCTGGGTATACCTGTGTAGGATTATCTAGAGATCAGGCTAGGCTCTGGGCAGATCTGTGAGGGATTATCTCAAAAAGGTTAATTGAGGTTGGAAGACTTGCCTTAACCATACACAGCACCATTCTCCTGACTGGGGTCCTGGTGTAAGTGAAAAGGTGAATGCGAGCTGAGCACCATCATTGACCTCTCTTGGCTTCCTCACTGTAAGCTGAATGTGACCACCTGCCTCAAGCTCCTGCTGCCATCCCTTCCCCGCCTTGATTGACAGTGCCCAGGAACTGCCTGTTAAATTGTTTACAGTCAGGTGTTTGTTCACAGCAACTGGAAAGGTAACTAGTACTGGGTGTTTGTGCAGAATGAAGTCTTCTACCACCAGAAGGGGAGTATGTTGATGGTTAAGTACTCATGCCTAGTAGAAGAACCTATAAGTTAAAAAATACACTTTAGTGAAGGTTTTATGAGATTGGTAGAAATGAAATCATTATTTTACAATACTCAGCATGTAGGGAGAGTATTTAAATGATATGCACAAGCCAAGCAAGGCAGGTCCTTGTCAGTCATCCAAGAGCAGAGAGCCCTCAGGTTAGGAAAAGTGAATAATCTTGAAATAAATTTAAGTGCAGAGTTGATGCCATCAGTGCAAAGCTTATGGTCTATTCTGTAAAAAATATCAGCCATCATCTGAATAGATGGAATTACAAACACTGTCTTCTTTGAGTCATCATTTCACATACTTCCCACTAGACTAGACTAGATGTTCACGCCCAGTTACTGTTCGTTCCCTTTAGTGGTGAGTATAGGTAGAGAAGCAAATCTTTTAAAATATGTTTATAATATCAGTCTTCTTTGTACTGTCTTTATAGCTTGTGTACCTTAATTTGAGGGAAAAAAGAAAACTGCCATCTCATTTTGTCCCCTTCATGCAGAACCTTTCACACGTGGTGTGTACTGTGTGCCAAGTGTTCGTCTGTCCCTGATGATCTGCCTGTGAACCAAGGCAGAGCCTGTCCTCCCTGACCTCATGTTTCCTTCTCCCAGCTGCCACCCTAGAAGAACACAGCTTCCTCCCCATTTCCCATTAGCACTTCCTGACCCACTGCTTTCAAAAGGAGCCAACTTTCTTGCAAAGGTCTCATCTTCAGTTGGTGGATGGTGAACAGTTTGGGTGGGTGTTTAAAAAAAGAACCTGTACAAGTATACCTTTCAATGCCATATTGTTATTATAATAGTAAAACAACATGGTTGTTATCCCACAGTTCTATTTTGCTTATATAAGTAAACTATCTTTTAGTGTGTTGGTATTGCTAAATTGTTGGTATTGCTAAATGGGACATGGAGGACAAAGGGTTAAAAGGGGAAGATGAGGACAGGGTCTGAAACCCAGGCAAATCCGGTAGGCATTTCCTCCACCTCCACCCTCAACTCTAAAACTCCTGACTCCCTAAGCAAGCCACAGGAACCCAGCAGTTCTCAACCCAGCAAGACTGACAATAAGTGTCAGACCCAGGTGACAAATTTCTCTGTAACCATCCCCATGAGACCCTTGGCTAAAATCATGTATTTCCCGCAGCTCAGCCCACCCCCAGTTATACAAATTAGGTATGCACAGTCTGTCTGCACTCACCTATCCACTTGCAGGATGCCCAATCACCACCCTGCCTGACCAATCCCCTTGCCCTCCCCTGCTCCTCATCCTCCTGGCTTCTTTTCTCTATAAATGTAACCTCTCCCCATTCAATAAATGACACATGGATACACGATACATATCTGCTCACATCTGTGTCCCGAGAGCATCCTCTTGTGCTTCGAAGGCCACACCCTGCATCCACCCCCAGGTCTGTGGAACCGCCCTGAGGCAGCAGTGCAGAGGCCCACAGCTGCAGCCTTCAACTGGCTTCTTTTCCTTGGCGGCTGATGGCGCCCCCAGAGGAGAAACGACATTAGTGTACAGTTTTGAGCATTTGAGGGTTTTACTAAATTTATTTAGCTATGTAACTGCTCCAAAATAAGTCATGAAATAGTTGTGACACAGAGACAGTTACCTCGTGTCATATATCAGTGCAATATTTTCTTTTTTCCAACTTCTGAATCTTCAGCTCTTGCTTTTCTCAAGTTTTAGACTTTTCCAGAAAACCAAAGAGACTGACTCATACCAGTACATAACCTTTTGAACAAGGCGTCTTTCTCATAGCAAATGCACTTAAAGTGAATTTCTGTGGTTGCATCAAATGATGTCTCTACCCTATTCCTCATGGAGTAGCATTTCAATGAATGATACTGTCTTAAGTGATTTCTGCATGTTTCCAGATTCTGGAGTCTTGTTTAAGGAATAGAAGAAAGGAAAACACAAGAGGTGAAGCTCCAAGAAACTTTATTAAGAGCAAAGTGATCACAATAGTTTGAAACACACAGTCAAAGATTTCATTGAGTGCCATTCAAGAGGAAAGTACTTAGGGCCTGGGTTACTTCTCAGGACAATCCCAGGAAGGAAGGGTCTGTTGCTAGGAGGGTCCTTTGGGTGGTATTCTGGTTTGATTGACAGGTTTGGGTTATATAACTTTTTTTTCTACTGTGCATACCCTTCCCATGATGCATATGACTTTAATCATATTATAGCCAGTTATATGTAAGCTTACGATATTAAATATAGGTTTCTACCATAGTTTGCTTTATAGTACATGCACTGAAAAGCAGTCCATGTTGAATGCTGTTAAAATCCTATATTTATCTAAGAGCATATTTGAAAAGTAACAGCTCACAAATAATGGTTGCCAAGGGGGGCCAGAAACCTAGTTCATTCTGAGGAGTAAGTTGAGCATGCTCAGTACAGCTGGGGGTTCCAGGTTTCCAAGAGGTTTCTCAGTGCATTGTTTAGTAAATGTTGTGCTTATTGACCCAACCAAGCAGTGTCCTCAGTGGCTAAACTCTACTTTCTGCTTGCCTGCCTTAATATCACTATAGTGCTGCTGAGAGTTTATTAGTTCTAGAGTTGAAATTGAATTCTAAATGTTTCTGGTTTTGCCAATTATGCATGAAGCTTCTACCACCATTTGTATAAGGGCATTTATGTGAAAATCAGAGAGTTAATTTCACTTTGATAAATGTAAGGTGGGTTGCTAGACAATGGTGTATGCCTAATTTCAAAAGTAAATTGATAATTATTTTTGAATGTGGCTAGGCCATTTTGCATGTCTGTCTGCAATGTGTGATATGTTGGTATTCCACATTATTGCCAAGATTTGATTTTATTACCTTTTAAAAATCTGTTTTAACATATGTATGGTAGTATCTCATTTATAACTGATATAACATTTTGCAATGCTTAATCAGTCTGAGCATATTTTCTGGAGCTTATTTGGAGGTATATATTGATTTTTATGATGTTTCTGTTCAAATAGTTTGCTCATTGATTAAACTTTGTGTTTTATTTTATTTTAAGACACATAATATCACACACATACATACAATTTGACATATAGTTCTTTGTGAGAATATGTGATATTTGTCTTTCTTAGTCAGCTGTATTTCAGTTAACATCATGATTTCCATGTCCATCTATTTTCCTGATAATGCCATGATTCCATTTTTCTTTGTGGTATCTTTACTATATTTTTTTTTGGTCCATTCATCTGTTGATGGACATTTAGGCTGCTTTCATTTATGGCTATTGTGAAAACATAGCTATAATACAGATGTGAATACTTGGTTTGTTAACTTGGAGCCCTTTGAGTATAATACCCATGAGTGGTCTAGCTGAGTCATCTGGCATTACTATTTATTTTTTTATATGAAAAATCCATTCTGATTTGCACAGTGGCCAAAGTCACAAGGGTTCCTCTTTCCCCACATCCTCACCACATTTGTTGTCCTTCTTCATGATAACTAATGTGACCTGGGTGAGATGGAATCTCAGAGCAGTTCTAATTTGCATTACCATAATAGCTAAGGATATAGAGCCATTTTTATATACACAATTGTCCTTTGTATTTTTTTTCTTTTGAGAATGGTCAATTCAGTTCATTAGCCTATTTATTGACCTGGAGGTTTTCTATTTTTTACATATCACAAATATTCTTATTCTTTTTTGTACTTGGCAGTGATGTGGTCTTTATCTTCATTTTTGTTATTGTTTCCTTTGCTGGGGCTAAACTTTTTAATTTCATATAATAGTATTTGTCAATTCTTGGGATTATTTCCTGTGCCATTGGAGTTCTTTTCAGAAAGTCCTTGCTTATGCCAACAAAGTAAAGAGTTTTGCTTCTGTTTTCCTAAGGAAGTTTCAAGGTTTCATGAATTACATTAAGGTCTTGATGCAGTTTGAATTGCTTTTGTGAAGGATGGGAGAAATGTATATAGTTTCTTCTATTAGTTTTCCTAGCATCACCTGCTTAAAAAGTTCTGTTTTTTTCTCCAAAATATTTTTGTCTAAAACTAGGTGGCTGCATCTGTGTATTTGTATGTGTTGGTCCTCTCTACTAGCACATTAGATTTTATGTCTGTTTATGTGCCCATATTATGCTGTTTTTATTAATATGGATTTATTTTTATTTATTTATTTATTTTTATTAATATGGATATAATTTGAAATCAGAATTTTTATATATTGTAGTTAACTGTCTCATTGCTGCTCAGAAGAACCCAACCAAATGCAGCTTGTGGAGGAAATGGGTTTATTTTGGCTTACAGCCTGGAAGGGAAGTTCCATGATGGCAGGAAAAATGGCAGCATGAGCAGAGGGTGGACATCACCTCCACCACAGCACTGCAAACAGCAGCAGGAAGATGTGCCAAAAATTGGCAAGGAGGAAAGCCAGCTATAACCCCATAAGCCTGCCCCCAAAAGGGTTCCAATTCCACAACTGCCATTAGCTGGGGATCAAGCATTCAGAACACATAAGTTTATAGGAAACATCTGAACGCCTGAATCGAACCACTAGAGTATGTCTTGAGCATTCTTTATGATAAGATTTGTTTTGTCTATTTCTGGTGCTTTATGCTTCCCTATACATTTTAGTATTAATTGTCTAGTTCTGTGAAGAATGTTATAGGGACTTTTAGGAAATTTCCTTGAATCTGCAGATTTTGGGTTATATAGCCATTTTCACAGTATCTTTTTTTCCCTATCCATGAGCATCAGAGATTCTTCTATCTCCTAGTGTCTTCAATTTTTTTCTTCCATGCTATAAAGTTGTCAATGCATGGGTCTTTCATCTCCTTCATTAGGTTTATTCTGAATTATTTTATGTTTTCTTAAATATTTTTTATTTAATTGCAAGGACAGAGAGGGGGAGGGCACACAGCAGAGCCTCTTGCTACTCCTAATACACTTCAGATGTATGTACCACTTTATACATCTGTTTTTACATGGGTGCTGGGGATTGAACCTGAACTAGCAGGTCTTGCCAGCAAGCACTTTTAGCCACTGAGCCATGCCTCCAGCACCTCGCTTGGTTTCTCTTCAGATTGTGATCTCTTTGTTGAGTTCCATTTTCATATCCTGATTAGACTTCCAGATTTTACCTAGTTGTGAGTTTGTGTCTCTGAAGTTACTCAGTTTCATCGATGCACTTGCTTGTGCCTTCATCAAGTTCTTTATGCATATTTATAATCATCCTTTTGAGATTGTTTGGAGTTATCTTTAGGCTGTTTTATGGGTGTCCTCTGAATGACTTTCTGGCTTACCTGTGTGGTTTGGGTACCTGTAACAGTGCTTGCTGTTTCTTCGTGTTTGCTTGTCTTTTTCCTGCTTTGTGATGCTTGGAGTTCAGTCCTGGTGTACTTTGGATCTTTGTGGATGAGGTGGTCTCACTTTTCTTCCTGCTGTGCAGTAATTGTGCATCATCTCCCAGCCTAAATTGGAGCTCTCTGGTGCCACCTGCTGTTTAGAGAAAAGAATTGTTGGAGGGGAATCTGAATGTTGCACCTCATCTGGGGTCCTCGCCTCAATGATGGGCAGACTGTGCCTTTGGAGTGTGGTGAATTCACAGGGATCTTCCTACCTCGGACTCCTGAGTGCTGGAAGTAAAGGCATATGCCAACGTGCCCAGATTCTTTTATTTTTCATTTTTATTGAAAATTTTCATAAATATAGACAATATTTAGAATATATAGATCATAATCCCCTCCCACACTCCCCTTTCCCCCTCCCAAAACCCCCTCCACTGGATCCCTTCTCTCCAGCTAGTTTCTCTTCTATTTTGATGTCATCATTTTCTTTTCTCCTATTATTCAGTTCTTGTGTAGATAGAGGAAGCCACTGTGAGGTCATGAATATCCTCTTCTTTTTGCTCTCACATTACTTCTGCCACCCCTCCCACAATGCTCCCTGAGCTTTGATAAAGATGTCTCTCTTCTCAGTGCTGTGGTCAGTTTGAAGTGAGTCCAGTGGTCACCACTATCTGAAAGGGGAAGCTTCCCTAACCAAAAGTGAACATTCTTAACTGGCAGTCGACCCTGTAAGCTACACAACTGACCAGCCCTGCAGAACCATATGTTATCTGTTTGGATTTGAGGCCCACTCTATTAACAGGAAGTCATGCCTGATACTGAAAAACCTATGGCTGAAAAATCATAGCTCTAAGAAGGGCAGCTATTACTGCTCTTTGACTAAATGGAGAGGATATTCTGTGTTCATCAAATTGCTTTCTAAATATTCATGTCTGTGGGACTCTGCTGAGGGGCCTGGAGAACATAGGGTTAAAGGAAAGTTGAGACTGGCCTGGATTATCTCATTCTTATCTGAGACCAGTAGGAGTTTGGCCTCAGTCTCCTTCCTCCTCCTGAACTACAGCCACCTGGTGGGCCCCAGCAAACCCAGATAAGGCCAGGCACTTCAAGGCCTGAGTTTACTGGAGTTCACCTAATTCAGCTATAAGGCAATAACAAGCCCAGGTAATGAGAAAGTTCAAAGGTCACAGCTCCTCTGCAGCCACTATCATCCATTACCTGCCTAAAGACACATAGCTCCTACCACTTGGAACTGAGTTTCCCAAACTTATCTATGCAAACCAGGCATAGACAGGTTAGTGGCCCCTGCCTATCACTTTATGAAACATCCACAGATGACCCTGCCCCTGCCAACACCATTGTCACTTATGCCCCTGCCTCTCCTTTTCCCTCCTAAATAAAAATACCCTTCTCATAATAATAAATGAGCTATTCACTGCAATTGTCTCCCTAGATTTCTTCCGGTCATCAGCTCACCACTGTCCCAAGACTCTGTCCACCTGGCTCCATGGATGGACCACCTGGGTGTTAGTGTACAATGACCCCCCCCCAAGTCATCCATGAACCACAGATTTCCATACATTAGGGCCTATTTCACTTTTGATCAGGGAAGCTTATTATGTCAGTGGTAACTACTGGGGAGACTTAAGACTCCTCAAAGTTCTGAGAAGTGACATTTAAGTGCTCAACACCAAACCAGACATGTTCATAACACTCAGAAAGACTAAGAGAATCCTTAACAAGAGGTGGTGGTAAGTATGCAAGTGCCAAAGAATAGAGAGGAGGGCTGCAGAACACTTATCTCTTGATACAGATTCATCCCAGGAGCGTGGCTGACTATGGCAATGGAGGAAGGAAAATAAAGACATTCATCAGAAGAATAACTAGCTTGGAGAAGGAGGGATTGTGTGGAAAGGATGTGGGGGAGGGTGGACACAATAAACTAATGAAAAATGAATGTGATGCAATATATCAACATTTGTGAAAATTGTCAATAAGATCTTCCAGTGGCTTTCCTACCCACTGAGAGAGAAGCACATATTTCTGCGTCTGTTTTTATGCCAGGCTATTTTTCTCCTGTCTCTAGAGCAGGACGGGGTTAATTTGCTCTTGTAGCAGTTTTTGTTCTTTCTGCTTGGAATCCTCTTCCCCACCTGATTCTCCTCATTCCTCAGCAAAAGAGCATCAACTGTCAATCACCAAGCTCAGTTTTGTGATCTGTGATTAAGGAGCTTGCCCACCCTATGTTCCAAACTACTATTTTTATTTTCTTCCCAACACTCGATTTCTAACTTAAATATTATGAGCATTATCTGAATTAGAAACTTTCATGTATAAACATATAACAATTGGTGGTATTCCCATCAGGTTTGCATCCTTTATGTCCCCTCTTAACCACTCCTACTCACCTAAAAACTCCCTTTTAAATATTTTCTTTTTTTTTTTTTTTTTTTTGGCTTTTCAAGGTATGTCTCATTCTAGCCCAGGCTGACCTATGTAGTCTCAGGGTGGCTTCTAACTCATGGATATTCTCCTACCTGTACTAGCCAAGTGCTGGGTCTAAAGGTGTTCACCACCATGCCCAGCTTAAATGTTATTTCTAATGAGCTATTTTATTTTTTCTCTACTCAAAACATAGTTGTCCTGAAAGTAGCATTTTGTCTTGCCCATTGCAATATTCTCAGTCCTTAGAACCATAAACACATGCAAAGGAAACCTGCCTGAGTATTACAAATTTCTAATGAATACAGTTACAAGTGCACTGGCTTTGTTTTGGCTGTAGTATGATAGACTAGAATTACCTAGAATAAACACACTGAGGAGAGTTAGAGAGATGATGAACAGCTGAGTAAGCTGAACCACTGAGTTAAAGTAGTGAGAAATCACAGCCTATTGGCCTGGAATTCGGGATAACTGAATACAAAACAGAACTATTATTCTATTTTATTTTTGTTACTGGGCAGTGTGAATGTGGACATAAAAGAGAATTGTAATTAGCTGTGGATTACTTCTGTCATCTTGCAGCTGCTAGTGTGCAGGTATATGTGGAGATTCAAGAACTTGACCACATGCACTCTGCTCTCCAGAGGGCTGGGGTTTGGAAGGGATGATGCGCTGCTGGCCTTTATCAAATTCACATAATGGTGTGGACTGCAAAGGACTGTCTTGAGCAGTAAGGATCAGGACTGGGAGAGGGACCCTTAGTGGACTTTCAGCTTTAGAAAGGGAGAAATTCTACCCAAAGAGGGAAATGGGAAAACAACAACAGAAAAGAACAAGAAAGCCCTTAGGGGCAGATGGAATACAAGAAAAGCGACTTTGCAAAATTAATATAGTGGGATCCATTTCATTTAAGGTGGAAACAATCCTGATCCATCCATCTGTTTTTACTGACAACTCCAGACAGGAAACACAGGTGTCTGGAATGAGAAGAATGGCTGGAAAGGAAGATCCAGCAAGCACTACCTCAGTATCTCACCTCAGGGTTCCCAGGAAAGACCCCATGGGAGTTGGACTAACTCCGTAAAGCATGATCACTGCTGGGGAACAGACTAACACAGGATATTAGGGAACACTCACAAGAAGCACAGAGGCAAGGGAAAGACTTCTGGTGCTTTTTGTAGATGTGTAAACAGCAGAAATAAGGAGGACAGGGCTGGAGAAATGGCTCAGCCTAAGGCCCCAGGTTCAATTCCCCAGTACCCATATAGCCAGACCCACAAGGTGGTGGCCCTGGTATTCTCTCTCTCTCTCTCTCTCTCTCTCTCTCTCTCTCTCTCTCTCTCTCTCTCTCTCTCTCTTCTTGAAAATGAATAAATAAAATATTTTTTAAATAAGGAGCACACAGAAGAAAAGCACCTGTCCTTCACTTTCACACAGGTAAGCAGCAAGTGGATCACGTGCTCTGCAGCAGTAACATTTGTGGAGAGGAGATAGAGGTGTGCCTGAAACTACAGACAGAAAAAAAGAGGCACACAGAGTCACAGTATACACACACACACACACAGACACACACACACACACACACACACACACACACACACACACACACACACATGAGAGGGAGAGAAGCACCCAATATCACAGTGTAAACACACACAAGAGAGACAGAGAGGGCATCCAGAATTACACTATAAACACACAGAAAAGGCACCCAGCTACATAGGAGAGAGAGAGAGAGAGAGAGAGAGAGAGAGAGAGAATAGGAGAAGAAAGGAGAAAAACAAATAAGGAAATTTAAAAAAAAAGAAAAGAAAAATAAAGAAAACACCATAAGTTGACTTGAAAGAGCAGGAACTATGGATGGAAATCTGATCTCATCAGTTATAATTTATTCTATTCTATAGACACCAACTTTATTTTCCACATCCGGTAATGAAGTGAAAAAGCCTTCAAGTCATGGAAACAAGTGTCCCTGCTCTTCCCAAGGAAACACTTCAACTGACAAATAATGGTAAATGCATCATTACCATTTAATGTCCCAGGCAGTTCCAGTGGTACCTGGAAGACGATAAAAAGATGTCAGTTTTATTCATATATTTTAATTGTGTCTATTAGCATTTTTGTTATCCTGTGGGCAAAATTGTTAACACTTGGCTAGGCATACAGTGGATAAAAAGTACCTAACAGTCTAGACTGAAATACTGTCCTAAATACCCATTACATCGGGTAGCTATGAGCAAATATAACTTTGTAATAAAACCTATTTACTGGCAAAAATGCATTTGCTTTAGCAGCTTTATAGCATCCAAGCAATTAAAACAATTATGTCAGGTTGCAGCTGCTCTTCTGATAAGTCTGGCTGCAAAATAAAAGAGAAAGGAAAGCAAAAGAAAGTGCAAATCCCAAGAGAATATTGTAAGCATCTAAGGACCACCACCACCCTGACCTTCACAGGCACTCCTTTCCCCTACAGCTGCAGCAGTGTCCTGTGTATGCACACACTGAAGGGTTTAAAGAAAGAATCCAGTGCCACACACTATGGGATAGGCTCCCTGGAACATGCTTACTCACTGTAGAAAATGCCTATGACACGGGAACTCGTGGTGACTGCGAGATTGATGAAGCCTTTTTCAGCTCTGAGTGTTGGGATTGTAACTTGGGAGTTTGGTTGTTGGATGCTCATGGTCACCGAGACTTCCACTGAGTCAGTGGCCTCCAGGTTCTTGACTTATGAATCTAAAGAATGAAATCCATAGTCTATGTATTATACAGAGCTAAGGAGAAGGATAGAAGGCAGAGCTCCTGTAGAGGAGGGGTAATACCATGAGAAATGGCATACTGAGAGAGAAAGAGAGAGAGAGAGAGAGAGAGAGAGAGAGAGAGAGAGAGAGAGAGAGAGAGTAAACTGTCAATTAGGAAGAGTCCCAAGGAAGTAATCTGTATGGTGATTTGGGTGAGGTGTCTTATAGGAATAAGGCTTTACTTGATAGAGGTATCCACTGGTAAGTCCAGTTGCTGTCAGGTGTGCAGGCTCCTCGAAGTCTTAGTCACATTCTTACTCTTGATTTCTGGGAAAGAGGAATTCCTTTAGGAAAAACTAGATAAGGAAAAAACAGATGCTCCCTCATGGACTCAAGTATACTTCCTACTTTTTTTATTTTTTTATTAATAAATAGACACCTACCTGATGGACTGATTCAGTATGCCCCACCAAGGAAGGACCCCAGTGGGTTGGGGATAGAGAGGAAGGGAATGGGGTTACCATCCCAAGATTTGCCCATAATAAAATTATAACTAAATATTGACACTAAGATTTAAAAAATAAAAATAAACTATGTAAAAGTCTTGTGTTGGTAACACTGTTTCCTTTCCTTCATCCCTGCCAACATCCCACCAAAGGCCCTCCTCAGTGGGGGTTGATGAGAGAGAGGAGAGAGAGAGAGAGAGAGAGAGAGAGAGAGAGAGAGAGAGAGAGAGAGAGAGAGAGAGAGAGAGAGAGAGAGAGAATGGTTACAGACACAGCTAAAAAAGTCCAGACACATGTTCCAACTTGTGCATCTGGCTTTATGTGGATCCTGGGGAATCAAACTCAGGTCCTTTTGCCCTGCAGGCAAACACCTTAACCCCTAACCCATTTTTCCAGCCCTAAATGTGTTTTTTTTAATAATTGACTAAAAGTGGGAAATGTCACTAGGTTTACAGAAACCTGAAACGTAGATGTTACACTCTCCAGGAAAGATTTCTAGATGACGTTTTCACCCTTCATAAAGGACAGAAACTCTAATCCTTACCCAAGATTACTGCCAAATCTGTAAAATCTTGTCTTTGTTCACTGTAAACTGAAAAGCTGTTCTTCCTTATGTAGCCACTTCCGATTAAAAACTAATAATAATTCAGATTTGAGTCTCCAGGTGGCCTTCTCAAACCCCTTTTTGCCTTGCTGGGTAAGAGCTCCACCTTGCTTCTTCCTCTTATTAGACATAAGAATCCTCCTTCTTTTCTGTCTCCTAAAGATTTAAGCTATAGTAACATCTTTCTTAACTTTATCCTCTGGTCTGTGAATTTATTCTTCAAATTCATAGGACAAGGATCAGGGAATACCCCCAAATTATTGATGCATTGGCTAACAAGGGAGCCTAAATTCCTGTACCATGATGAGACATTGTGGTACTCATGAAAAGTGAAAAGATGAGAGGAGTAGTGAGTGCTTGACCTGGAGAAGTCCTTGACCACAGAGTTTGATGGGAAATTCTGAAACATGAGGCTGTTGCTCTATTGGCCCTCCTGTAAGAGACAGTGTGTTCATTTTGGATGTACCTCCTTGCTAAGGATGGAACACTTGGCACATTAGCTGAACTTGAAGGGGGGTCACCTCAGCCTCTTAAGGCTGAGCAAACCTGAAAAGCAAAACTTTTCCTTCTCATCCATGAGCCCTGTGAGACATCAAAACCCAAAGTTCAATTTTAATGAATTCAACAAGTATCTTCAAAACAGCATTAAGAGTCATTCTTGCCTTTCTGGGACCATCTTTCCTTAGTTTCTGATGTGCATAATTCATTTTTAATCTACTTTATTAGAATTTTTAAAATATTTGTCCATTTTTTTTTATTTTTCCAACATAATAAAGGCATTTAGCATACCACCTCTGCCTTTTGGTTTAGAATGGAAACTAACCCATTCCTTTCAATCATGGTAATGTGGTTAATAGCATTTTAGTGTAATAACTACATAGAATTATGCTTTGGTATAATTTTTGTAACAATGAACTGGCTTGTGAACTTTATAAGGTACTGCTGTTTTTGTAATTTTTTTTACTACTATAGCTCTTGTACATTTAACAGCATGTGATTATCACACAAAGTAGATCAAAATTTTCCCCGATGGACTTACTGCAAAGTTCATGTGGTTAAAGTGATCACATACTGGGAAGCCCAGATTTATTTTTCATACATATTTAAATCTTCTCACTTTCTTGAGCTGACTTGAAAAATATTACACGGACTGAATATTACATTCACTGAAGCTACACAACCCAAAACAGGTTTAAAATTGAAAAGATTGAAGTTTCTGGGGATGATGCAGTGTTGGCTGTGGGGTTAAGAGAGAGTCAGACACAGACCCCTGGCCCACTGCAAGCGAGCCTGTATCACTGGCCAGCAGGAGACAGGCTCCATGGGGAAAGTTGAACACCTGCAGCCGGAGACTCACACACTCGTGGCTGAGAGAAGTGTCCGAGCAAATCTCAAAACTTTATTTCAGCATCCAACCTTATATACAACCCAAGGATGCATTGTATTGCCTTAACTCTTTCACAAGGGGGCTCGGGAAACAAAACAAGGCTACATGAACTCAGTCAGCAAAGCTTATTAGCACTTCTATCACCTTTCCCTCGGGGGACACAGGTGTGCTAGGATTAAAGGTGTGTGCCCCCAGGGCCAACTTCTTTCTAAAACTTAGTTCAAGGTTACTAAAACTTAGTTCAAGGTTACTCAGCTAGGCTGGGGTGCAACAGTTGGCAAAATTGCTCTGCAGGTCCACCATGATTGCACATCTTCCTGGAGGGAGGGGGCCCTAGCCAACAGTGGAGCAGCCCTTACAGATACAGGGCCAAGGTGATTTGGATTGTGTGGTCCTCTTGAGGGAGGCCAACTGAACAGCATTCCATGTTCAGCCCACCTTCAGGATGCCCATGGGAACATTACCATTTGTCATAGGCGATGACATCTTTTCTCCTCAGATTTTCCTCTTGGCATATTACCTTTTTTATTGATTTTTTTTCAAATATATACTTTTTTAATTTATTAATTTTCAAGCAGAGAGGAGAGAGAGAGAGAGAGAGAGAGAGAGAGAGAGGGAGCACACCAGAGCCACCACCTTATGGGTCTGGCTTATGTGGGTCCTTGGGAATTGAACTCGGGGCCTGAGGCACTGGAGGCAAGTGCCTTAACTTCTGAGCCATCTCTCCAGCCCTCAAATATATACTTCTAATGACTCTGGCTATAAAGTTACATTTGGATCCCTCATTATTGAAGTTCATCTCACTTTATGAGAATGAAATTTTCTTTTCTGAAACCAAGTTACTTAAATTGTTTGGAAGAAAAGAAGTGTTCATCAGTGTCTCCCAAAGAAGAGTCTCTCTCTCTTTCCCTCTCTCTCTGTTTCTCTCCCTCTCTCTCCCTCTCTCTTTCTTTCTCTTTCTCTCTCTCCCTCCCTCTCTCTTTCTCTCTCCCTCTCTCTCTCCCACTCCCTCTCTCCTCCTCTCTCTCCCTCTTCCTATTTGCCACTCCTCATTCATTCCTAATTCATCCATTTATTTGCTAATTTAATAAGGGTATTTTTACCTAGCTATTCTCCTTCAGTGCCTACTTCATGATTTTACATGCTTAAGTATGTGGACACTTAGTTTAAAGACTTTAAAGATGGCTCAGTGGTTAAAGGTGCTTGCATGCAAAGCTTGAAAACCCAGGTTCATTTCCATATCCACCCATGTCAAGCTGGATAGACACTGGTTTCAACAGCAAAACACCCTGGTATGCTCATACACACACACACACACACACACACACACACACACACACACACACACACAAACACATATAATGTTTTTCAGAGTCTGTGTGTTCTAATCTAGGTATTTTTAAAAAATTATGTATTTGTAAGCAGAGAAAGAGTGGGCTCACCTCCAGCCACTGTAAATGAAATCCAGGTACATGCACTACTCTGTACATCTGGTTTTATGTGGGTACTGGGGAATCAAACTCAGTCTTTAGGCTTTGCAGGAAAGCACCTTAACCACTGAGAAATCCTTCTAGCCCTAGTATATATATTTTATTATTTCTCCTGGAAAAAAATGCAATTCTTAAATTAAAAGCATAATTTCCTATCTTCAATTTATTAAATATAATCTTCCTTCTATGAGTTTTGTTTTTCTATTTTTCTTTTTTTATTATTTTTTATTGTCCATAATGAGTTACATTGTTTAGTGGGCCAACAATGAGTTGTTATCCCCAATTCCCCATTGCCCCCCTTCCCAATCCCCAGTCTGCTGGATATCCTCCTCCATGGACCGTCTGTATCAGTCTTGTGGTAAGGGACCATGGATAGCCCAGTCTTAGAATCTTTAAAGAGCACTAAACCTACCTCCTTTAGAACATTGTTCCAAGATGAAGCTGAACCCAATGTTTTATTGATGACTGCCAAGAGAAAGGCTCTTTCAAAATCCACCCAGAGTGGAGACATCTATTGGCTATGTATCTCTGGCATTATCTTAAAGAGCATCACTAAACTTTATAGTACATAATAAGCCTCCCTCCTGTTTTAGCTATGAAGGTTAATTAACCTTCATAGCTAAATCTTGGACCCATGAAAACCCAAAGGCAGTGTCACAAGCAGTCACCTTGATGGAGAAGTGAAGAGGCATCTTGAGCCATTACTACCATACACTGAATTTACTTTTATTTCTGAAGAGGAAGAAAAAAGTGTATATTATTATTTTTATTTCACTGAGCTTCTATAAATTCTTATCAAGCACAGAAGGTATTAAAAATGATTTCATGCATTTTCTTTCATTTCCAAGAAGCAGGGAAGTTATTATGCAATTATCAACCTTTTCCTGATACAGACTCATGAGGACTCTGCCAATTTTCTTGTCAAACATTTTTAAAAGAATCTCAGCTTTTAAAAACTTTTATTCTAGCATAAACTTTGGGGATTTAAAATACTGTTTTTCCAAGTAACTTTAGTAAAGCAAGAACTAAAATGATTAGACAATTCACAAGTTAAGGAGCAGATGGAGTGAAGACATAAGATTATTTGTGTATATGTACTATCAGAAAAGGGGAGAGTTGCAAAAAAAACTTGAAAGCAAAGATTCCCAGTATTCAATTTGATATCACAGAGACATCTGAGATCACCACTCTCCTGAGGTCCATGGAAGAGATCATGGGAACCTGAGAAGTAATTTTCAGGTTTCCCTTTTAAAGAGGTAGAGCCCATAGTTGTGTAAACAGCAATGTTATTTCACCACCAGACCCCTCAGACACTACCCACACCTAATTTGAAGGGGGTCTCAGGGGAATGGGGTCAGAGGGTGCCATAAAGGGATAACCTGATGGGAACATGACCAATATGTCATATGTGCATATGTCAAAATGCAGCTTAATATGATCCCTACTGATCATTTTCATGGTCAGTAAAAATAAGGAAACAGAGAAACTATCATCACAATGAAGAAACTTTGAAAAGGCAAGGTAACTAAATGTAAACACATCTCCTAGATGGGATCCTGAAGCAGTAATATTATTCAAAAATATGGGGGCAGGGAAGGCTCAGCCGTTAACCACCAGTGATGGCTTACAGAGCCTAAATGCCCAGGTTTGATTCATCAGCACCTATGTAAAGACAGATGCCCAATATGGGACATGTATCTGAAGTTTGTTTGCAGCCACAAGAGGCCCTGGAGAGCTCTCTCACACACATATTCTCTCTCTTTCTTCCTCTGTCTGTCTCTCTCTTGCTTGCTTTCTCTTGTCTCCTAGAAAATAAAAATATTTACAAAAATCAATAAAATGGAAATCTTTGTAAAGCATAAAATTTGGATAATCTTAATGTATCGGTACTGATTCATTAATTGCAATGCACTCAATGAATGCAAGATGGTTTTAATAATGGGTACTGGCTGTGAAATACGTGGGAGTTCTGAATTATCATATCAACATTCCTGCAATTCTAAAAACATACTAAAATAAACATTTCATTTTTTTTAAATCTGATTTTGTCGTTTCAGCTCTATGGCTGAATTTCAGTGAATGTTGCCCTCTTCACCAGGCCTCAGGGAAACACTGGATAGCAATGTCACCAAAGTCTTAGGAACATCCCTGTGAGTTTTCTGAATCACCTAAGGTCCAAATACTGATTATCCAGTTTCTGTGTCTATGCCAAATATCAGAGCTGCATCTATCTCCACAGTGATATAGAGGGTCCCTTGAGCCTAAACCCAGCCTGTAGCCGAACACTCTACCCACTTATTATCACTTTTAATTACTGATTAACAGTGAGTGTAAATCACAAAAGAGTAGCTTTTAACTTTCTCTGTGCATATCCACTTAATTATCAGATCTCTAAATTCTCTCCTGAAAATACCTCTCCATACATGAGAATTCTCATCCCCTCCAGAGAATTTAATTCTGTTCTGTCATTTTCTGCTAGTGTGGTATAATTTTCGAATTGTTCTGACATCAAACCCCTCTTCCTTCTAATTTATTTTCCATCATGTTACCAGAGCTCAGATCATCCTAACTCTATTCTCTAAAAAATATTTTTGTGAAAACAAAAAGAAAAAAAAAAGAATACTTTTGTAGCTCCACAAAGAAAGATCTAAATCCAAGCAAGAGGTTGGCATCTTTTTTCAATTTTCTCATTTTCTCTCCTCTCTCTCTCTCTCTCTCTCTCTCTCTCTCTCTCTCTCTCTCTCTCTCTCTCTTTCTGTGATTACCATATCTTTTGGTAGAGAAAAATTTCTCCCACAAACTTCTCCTCATTCCCAGTGTCTGCTAGACCTTAATATTTTAGCATGTCATCATTTTGACAGAAATAATGATACAGAAATTTTGGGGTTCCTTGTATACCAACACACCAATAATTTTGGGTGTTCCTTGATCTTTGTCTTATCAATTCAAAGAATGAAATCCATAGACTAGAGAATAAGGTTTGGAAAGATTTTATTATAGCTTAAAAAGTCTAAGAGGGAGAAGAGGAGAGACGTATGTCTAAATCATAAGAGAAGGAAGCATGGTGGAGCTCTTGCTCAGGGAGACAAGAGTGGATTTGAGAAGCCTACCTGGGAGAGACTCGGGTCAGAGTTTTGTGGATGTGGCTGTGTGAGAGAGACTAGGTTTACAGGTTGTACTTCTTTTTTTGGGGGGAGGGGAGGAGCCCTATGGATGGGTGGCTGGTTTAAGCCAGTTTACTCCTGATGCCAGGAGTCTGGGATCAGGGGATCTGGAAAGGGCAATCTTTTCAGAATGTTAATTCTCTAGGAAGGGGCTGGAAGGGTTCACAAAGTAGGAGAGATGAAAGGCCAGACCCTTCTGAAATTTCTGACCTCTAGTAAAGTATAAAGTGTAATGTTTTACTCATTGTCCAGTGACAATTCCTGCACATAGCCAAGTAAAAGCTGTTCATTTTGGGGTCTTTTCCCCCCTAACCTGACTAGCCAATTTTGTCTCCTATTAGTAACTTCTTTTTCTTTTATTTTGTCCTGTGTCCACCTATACAACATAACTTTTGCATATTTCTGCCTTGAAAATTCATTCCATCCATTGTAGTGCAAAAATGTCTTCTCTGGGGCATGGCCAGGAGAACCTGGCTGAATACTAGGCTATCCATGGTCCCCTGTCACAAGGACTGATCCAGACGACCCATGGAAGAGGTTATCCAGTGGAGGGGGGAGGGGAGGGCAGCGGGGAATTGGCGATAACAACTCATTGTTTGCCCACTAAATGTTGTAACTCATGGACAATAAATTTAAAAAAAATGTTTTTATATTAAAAAAAGTCTTCTCTGGAATCCACTACCATTTCTTAACTCATTTCTTTTCTTTCCTTCTTTTCTTCTCTCTCTCTCTCTCTCTCTCTCTCTCTCTTTCTTTCTTTCTTTCTCATTTTAACAACTATGCTTCCTGGCAATAGAACTGAGGGTATTTTCAGAGCCTAGCCATTAAGACTAAAGCTATTTTCATGCATTTCAGTACCCAACATATATATGATTTAGAATATGTCCATATCCTTCCATATATCGTCATCACATCATCAGGATGATATAGCATACTTGTACCAACTTATCTGAAAGTAATGTAACATTAGAAAATTGGATCAGTCAAGAGAAGGATCTATAGGAGCTGGACAAATAGATTGAGAGATGTGTGGGAAAGAAGCAGAAGGTAAATGGGAGGAAGAAAGATAAGACTGAAGCTGAGGCTAAATGTAAAAAGGGGAGCATTCCAACCATTGTTGAGGAAAGAATGTGGGTCCTCAGTTGCTATGACAACCTCCATATGCAATAGGCCCTAAGCAGTTACAACCTGGTCCATGACTTTCAGCTGATGTATATGCTGTTTCTCTCAGCTCACAGCCTGAGAATGAGAAAATGAGCTCCTGAACCAATCAAGGTGCTTCAAAAATAGTCTACTTTCAAAATAATCTACCTTCAGCTTCTCTGAAGTCTGATTTTGGGTCACACTGAAGATCCACAATTTATTTTAAAGTTGTTTCCATCTTCTTTCTGCCTTGAAGCTTTGCCAAGTACAAGATAATGGGTATTGCCTTGCTG
This sequence comes from Zapus hudsonius, assembly GCA_004024765.1. Taxonomy (NCBI): domain Eukaryota; kingdom Metazoa; phylum Chordata; class Mammalia; order Rodentia; family Dipodidae; genus Zapus; species Zapus hudsonius. The sequence continues at coordinate 21,353 of PVHP010000697.1, forward strand.
TATCCAACTCTAAGTAATTATCCTGCTTCTCTCTTTAAAGTGTGAATAGGTCTCTGGGGGTCTGCTCCTAGCAGAGACAGTTTGAAGATAATCTAAGAGACATTTGAAAACATAAAACCCATTCCATTTTTTCCAGACTCTAAATAAAAAGTACAGAACTGTGGAAAGTATAAATATTTTCACATCCACATTGTTCATTGTTGTTATTCTTTTTTTATTCATTTATTCCTAAAGCTCCCTCAATTTCTGCTCCCCAGTTAGATTGCTTCAAATCAAGCAACATTCCCTCCCACCCCAATGAGATCTGCTCATTTAATTGTTTCTTTCTTACTACAGTATCAGATGAAATTTCAAAAATCCCTTCCTGTGGCCAGGCATGATGGCTTCTGCCTGTTATTCCAGCATCTGTAAAGCAAGAGGATCAGGAATTCAACTTTATCCTCTGCTACATAGGGTAATTGAGGCCAGCCAATAAGAGAGATGAGATCCAATTTCCAAATAGCAAAAACAAAGCAAGAACATCTTTCTGATAGTCCTCCTCCAAGACAGGTTTTCTTTTTTTTTCTTTTTTTTTTAAATATATATTTATTGTCCATAATGAGTTACATTATTTAGTGGGCAAACAATGCGTTGTTATCCCGAATTCTCCAATTTCCCCCCTCCCCATCCCTGATCAGTTGTATATCCTCCTTCGTGGGCTGTCTGTATTAGTCCTTGTGGCAAGGGATCCTGGATATCCTAGTACTCAGCCCGTTTCTTCTGGCCCAAGTGTGTTGTTACTGAGGGGTGCCATGCCTCCAGACAGTCTCCCCCACCACGGCTCTCACAATCTTTCCGCCCCCTCTTCCGCTCAGTTCCCTGAGTCGTGGTGGGTGAGTAATAAGGCTGCTTTAATGTTGCGAGCTTAGAGGTCCTTGTGTCGAAAATCCTTGGTTTCTGTCTCAATGGCCTATCCTGTGTTGATTGAATTACTCTGGTTATAGGTCCCTTGTTGATCTGTCATTGTCTGCTGGGTTCCCTATGGATCCTCCCTGATATGACTGTGGTGGCTCCTCTCTTGTCAGGATCTTATCCATCGGCCTACGGTTGGTTGGTAGGGTTAGATGTGCCACAGCTCTTTCGTTGCGTCCTGAAAAACACAAACACATTTGGCTTATCCAGAGTTGGTTGAATGGCTGTGGCTATGGGTCTCTTGTTCATCCCGTCCTTCTCTGCAGGGTTTCATATGGATCCTCCACAATATGACTGTGGTGGCTCATCTCTTAGCCTGCTGTCGGGTGGTAGGGTTATATGGGCCACAGCTCACCCGTTATATCCTGAAAAATACAAATACAATCTCCATCAGAGAGTTAGAACAGTATAGGTTAACAAATATACACCATTCTGGATTACCTAGTTTCTATTTTTAGTAGCCTCCCTGTCAGACGTTCGCATAGTGCATCTTTTCTTGGGAGCCCAAGTGTATGGGATCCGATGCATATTGCCCTAATTCCCTATTTCCAATAAAGGGTTCCCCCTCACTGAGTGGAATATTTGGCCGAATTTAATGGCTGTTGATTGACTCCCCCAGGCCCAGGCTCCTTCATTGCACAATTGTTCCTTTCTTGGTTTGCTGTTCTCTCCCAAGACAGGTTTTCTATCTTTGTTCTTTGCTCCTATTTTCACTCATGACACTTTTGGGTGGCAAAGAGCAAAGAGCGCCGGAATCAACAGCTTTGTGTGACGTTGAACCTGAAAGTCAAATCGAAGGAACTGGGCACTAAGTGGGGAGTCGTACCTACACTCACACCCTGGCTTAACACTGCATTATGCTTTTGTAAATACTGCCACTGAAAGAAACTGGACAAGTTGAACAGGGCATTTTCTATCATTACTTATATCTTTACCCAAATCTACAATTATCTCAATATAATTTTCCATGAAAAAGTAAAGGCAAGGGAAATGACTCATTGGGTTTACTTTAGTACTTGTTGAACAAACTTCAGGGTCCAGGTTAAGTTTCCCAGTGCCCGTATGAAATTCTGGGCATAATCATATGGGTCTCTGGGTCCTGCTCAGCCCCTCATGCAGGCAGGAAGTACTCGTTACCACTGACCCATCTCTCCAGCCCCAAATGCCAGTCTTAAAGGACCTATAGAGAAGTCTAATACTTTAGCTATGTTCTGTCCCATGCCAGTAGAATACTATGTAATATGTTTTTAAAAATTTTTACAAGGCAACATACTAATGTACACAATGAATTTATCAGCCATATGGCTTCGCAGATTTATATTACATTGTGCTATATAAGTTATTCCTAATTATTTTTCTTGTAATTTTTTAAAGATATATATTTCTTTCTTTCTTATATGTACATCAGCCATACTCTGCTTTGTCTTTTAGTGGGCTGAGCTGGGATTAGAATATAGATAATACTCAGCAAAATTCCAATGTACCTCAAAATTTAAGGAGTACCTGAATCTGTGTCTATAAAGTTAAAGAATTAAAATTATAGACCAGCCAGAGGTTAAGGTATAGTGGGAGACTTTATTTCAAGGAAAATGGGGAGTTATAGAGTTCTCCAGTCACCAGTGTGGGAAAAACACATGGGAGAGGTTTTAACAAAATCTATGCTGTTTTGCTAAACAAGCTGGAAAAGAAAAGATCATGAGAAGGAAAGGTTCATGTGGAAGAGACCATGTGTGCTAGACCATGGGAGGGAAGAAAAGGCAGAATTATCTGTTCATTGAGTATTTCCTGCCCCAGGTGAGCAGGAAGACAGCTTGGTCTATACCTGATCAATCAGTTTTAGTACCTAGGTTTGAGCTTTAGCTAGATACCTCCTACTCAAGGGGAGGGGGGTCTATCGAGCATGCCTAAAACTGTCATATTCTCACTAAATATGGTATCATGCAACCAATACTTTGATTTTAGAATTAGAAAACATATGAAATATTTTATATAAAAATTTTAAATTCTGTCCAAAAGTAGGCCTTAATCCACCACGCTTTTATGCAGCTTCATGAAATTGTTATAACTGTCTCAGGTTTTAGGAAAAGGTGAAAGTCTTTGACAAAATTTCTGTGAAAACCAAGCTTAACTTTCTGTGAAAAGTTGAGTATTTATTCTAGCTTTGTGTGCTTTCTGTCTCACATTTCAGATAAACTTAATTAAGGGTCTTTCTGTGAAAAGCAATCTTCATTATGGGTTTGGGAGTGATGTCCAAAGCACTAAACAACAAACAAACAAATAAAATGAAGTGTTATAAAACATCCTCCTTAAATAATTCATTTCCCTAATTTCTCATAGCATTTTGATGGGATTGTCTTTTTCCAGGAATCATTTTGCCTCTGCTTTATAAGATGTTAAATTTTAAGAGAAAGTTGATTCCTTATTCTGTTTCTTAATATACTTTTGAGTCCTTTGAACTGAGAAGACTTGAGACTTTTCTAAACAGATCCTAAAATAGTTTTGTTGCTGGTGAGTAAGAGATAAGCAAATCATACCACTCTCTGAGTACATCAAAAGGAGAAACAGCTAATCACTCCCTGGCCAGGAAATAAGGAGGCCTTGTGTTTGAGGTGAAATTCATTTAACCTACATCTGCTGAATGTCAAGTCTCAGTTCTGAGGACACAGCTGAAATGAGCTGTCTTAAGACTCAGGGAGATAAAACAAAACAAACAAACAAAAGTAAGTAAGCAAATGCCATCATTCCAAGGATAAATGTGTTTATATGTTATTAAAGAACAGATGCTAGATTAATTTATTCACTGAACTGGGATGTGAAAAACATTCTGAAAAAAAAAACAATAGTAAATAATAACAATTAAACCCTTACAGCATGATAGAGTGGTTATGATTTTTAACTAGTAGGGAAAACATGGCGAAATCAGAGACAGAGCAGCAATGTCTGTGGAATGATGACTCCAACACGAGTGAATATGAGTGAAAAAGAGGAGGTTTATTCTTGAACACAGGGACCATAGCTTAGATTATTCTTAAAGAACTGTGGACCCCCAAACCCAATTTGAAGCTGATTTTACCAAGGCAAAAGGGGGTAGGCAAGCAAAGCAGGGCTTTTCCAAGGCCAGGTTGACAGGGTGGAGTGAGGTGGAGTTTTAAACAATGTCAAAATCCTTTTTTTTTTTTTTTTTGTTTTTTCGAGGTAGGGTCTCGCTCTAGCCCAGGCTGACCTGGAATTCACTCTGTAGTCTCAGGCTGGCCTTGAACTCACGGCGATCCTCCTACCTCTGCCTCCCGAGTGCTGGGATTAAAGGCGTGAGCCACCAAGCCCAGTTTGTCAAAATCCTTTTCAACCCTCTGACTGCCTACTATTTCGTAGTCAGGTTTCTTGCACCTTGGCCAGTTTTGTTTCCTCCTTCTAACCATGCTGGGGGCCAAGAAGCCCCCAGCATTTTCTGGGACTTTCCTGTCCATGGTTCAAGGACAAGAGCTTGGCAGGACTTCTCATAAAAAATCAACATGTAACAATGACTTCTACCTTACTTTATATATTTTTTAACTCTAACAAAGTTTGATTGATGATTGTATTAAAGCCAGGATGTCTCCTGCATGTTTGTACAGCACTGAAGTTTCCAGTTATTTTTTTAAAATATTTTATTTATTCATTTTCAAGCAGAGAGAGAGAGAGAGAGAGAGAGAGAGAGAGAGAGAGAGAGAGAGAGAGAGAGAGAATGCACCAGGGCCACCTTGTGGGTCTGGCTTATGTGGGTCCTGGGGAATTGAACCCGGGGCCTCAGGCACTGGAGGCAAGTGCCTTAACCACTGAGCCATCTCTCCAGCCCTCCAGTTCTCCTTAAAGTTGCATCCCCCACTTCTAGTCCAAAGATCATTTTTCTTTGTGTGCTCAGCATTTTTATTTCATTTGCTGCTGCCAAATCTGTTCTTTAGCTTCTCTGTGACATCCTGTTATTTTGTTCACTGTTTATATTTTAAGGAATATTAATTCTTACCAAAGAAACAGTTTTGCTTTCTTCATCCCAACAACAATATGGAGTTTGGATCTCATGAGATGATTCTGTAAAGATTTCTCTCCGAGTACACCAAGATGTGGGTGTTCTTTCCAGGGTCTCATGTAGCCACAGCCACGGATGACCTTGAATCCCTGATGCTTCTGTCTCGACCTTGGGTATTCCAGGTGTGCACTGTGATGCATGGGTACCCTAATGTGTTCTTCACAGGGGACTTGCCATCTGTAGACACAGTCCCTGCCTAATGTAAATAGAGATTACAGTAGGTGGATTAAATAAATTATATATGAGGAAATGATGTTGGGTTGAATGGAGAGCTTCAAACATGGCATAATCAAATCCCAACCACCAGAAATGTAAATGTGCACTTTTTATAAATAGTCATATTACAGAAGCAACTACAGAAAGCATTTAGAGTTGATACAGCAAAGCCTAAATTTAATAACAAGAGAGGAAAAAATAAAACCAGAATAACACAGGAAACAACACCACCTCAATACACAGTGGGAACTGAAGTCCTGTAGACATAAGAGAAAGCACCCTGAGCCTTTTTTTAGGCTTCAAGAGGCAAAGAAGGGTTCTGTAGAGCAGGCAGAACAAAAGTGAAGGAAGTTTCTGTTGTTTAAGCTACCAAGTTCATGGTAACTTCTTCCAGTAGCACAACGATTCCAGGGAATCTGTTGGTGGTTTTATTTATTTTTTTAATTAAAAAAATTTTTTTGAAGCAGGGTCTTACTCTAGTCCAGGCTGACCTGGAACTCACTCTGTAGCCCAGGATAGCCTTGCACTCATTGTGATCCTCCCATCTCAAGCTCCTGAGTGCTAGATTCAAGGTGTGAACTGCCTCATCTTGTTCTTTCTTTCTTTCTTTCTTTCTTTCTTTCTTTCTTTCTTTCTTTCTTTCTTTCTTTCTTTCTTTCTTTCTTTCTTCTTTCTTTCTTTCTTTCTTTCTCTTTCTTTCTCTTTCTTTCTCTCACTTCCTCTTTCTTTCCTTCTTTCTCTCTCTGTCTCTTTCTTTATTTTTCACACTTCTTTCTTTTTTACTTCCTTCCTTCCTTCCTTCCTTCCTTCCTTCCTTCCTTCCTTCCTTCCTTCCTTCCTTCCTTCCTTCCTTCCTTTCTTCCTTTCTTTCTTTTTCTTTGTTGAGATTGAGTATCATTGACCCAAATTAGCCTCCGATGTACAGCTGAAAATGACCACCAATTCCTAATCCTCCTGCCTCACCTCCCTAGAGTGGAGGTCATTGCTGTGTACCACCACAATTGGCTGTTGTAATTTATAAAAGCAAATTTAGGCAAGCAAGATGGAGCTAATGTCCAGTTTCGAGGAGTAATGAAAAAAATTACAGACACCCTAAACAACAGCCTCAGAGGATCTGATACCTGATATGCGTCATCAATTTACTTATTAGATTTCCTTTTGCAATTTATCGAGATTAAATGTCATGGTTTGATACAGGTGTCCCCCACAAACAATTGAATGTGTTCTGATAGATCAATCCTCAGCTGATGGCAATTCGGGAATTAGAACCTCAGTAGAGCTGTGTTGTTGGGGCGGGCTTATGGGGTTATAAGCCAGCCTCCCCTTGCCAGTGTTTGGCACACCTTCCTGCCTCTGTTTGCAGTGCTGTGGCAGAGGTGATGTCCAGCCCTCTGCTCATGCCATCGTTTTCCCTGCCAGAATGGAGTCTCCCCTCGAGTCCGTAAGCCAAATAAACCCATTCCTCTGCAAGCCACTTTTGCTCGGGTTCTTTCTGCGCAGCAACTAGAAACCTGACCGCAACATTAAATGAAGGCTAAATACTTCCTACTTTTAACAATGGCTGACTATAATAAGATAGGATGATTCTAATAAAAGTTATCTTAAACTCAAAACTATAGTGTCCCCCCCATCTTATCAAATAGGAAACCTTGTTTTCTGCTTAAAAAGTGCAGACCTTTTCCTGGTTGGGAGTTAAGTTCAAGGTGGACACAAATGTGGATATGGTTGATGCTTAAAAAGCATGAAGAATCAGAATGTAGGGGATCCTGTTAGAAATGCCATGGTGACAAAGTCACGCTGACCTTGTACCTGTGACACACTCATTGTTATATTGCTTTCCTTGCTGGGAAACATTAGATGTTACAACATAAGAATGTTTCATGGGGTTTTGCCTTTAACGCATGCTAGAAATTGTGCTCAGGACAGCTCCTTGCCAAAAGCCTATTCAGGTGGCACAGTACTGCCCTAACTGCGGGTTCTTTTTATATTAAAGACTCTCCTTTTTAACTATATTGGGTGTGCCATGCTTCAATTTACCTGTGCCTAAACTTGCGCGAAACACTTTGGGATTATATCTATTTTAGAGTCTGTCTTTCGAAAATGTTTCTACCACTTTCTTATTGAGATTATATTCCTAAATAGTTCAATGTACTCAGAATAACATACGATTACAGCAAAAAGTTCCTCTTAGAGTCAAGTCTAGGCACAGAAATAATTGACTGTCATGATGTAGCTCCTGACATAGCTCCTGACATCTGTTCTTGCCCTATGTGCATTGTTGCCTCCTTAAAGTATCAGTGGTGTGGGGAAAAGTTGACTGCCATTTTTTCTCTCTTTTTACTCAGCTCATTACATAAGCAAAGTTTCTACCACATGGATAAATCCTGATGACTATAGATTTAGAGAAAGCACAAAGGAAATCAATACAAAAAATTAAATTGGCTTTTTTTTAAAAAAAAGTTACTTATTTGCAAGCAGAGACAAAGAAAATGCAAACAAACTTCAGATTCATGCAGCACTCTGTACATCTGGCTTTAAGTGAGTGCTGGTGAATCAAACCTGGGTCATTAGGATTTGCAGCCAAGCTCCTTAACCACTGAGAAATCTCTGCAGCCCAATATAGGGTTTTCTTTTCTTCCAATTGAAATATAGCTGTTTTTCCTTCATTGAAGATATGAAACTGACCAAAGAAATCTTTTGTAATTCATTCTGAGTTTTCTAGTTTGGTAATAAAGACTAGAAACAAGGAAAACATTCTCAATTTAAGAAAAAAAAATTGTCCTCTTACAACTTTTAGGAGACATACTGAATTAAACTTGAGAGAATTTATCTTAGAGCATACTCTTAACCACCATAACACTAAGATGGCTTTAAGAAATAACACTCAGAACAGTACTTATCTATCTGTAATAATGTGAAAATCTCTGGATAAAAAGAAATAAGTGCTGAGCTATAAAAGCAATAACCATTTTCAATCCTCTCGTTATGGTGATGTAAAAACCATTATCATTACCTTTACTAACCTGAGTAGATATTCACTGAGTGATCACACTCTTATTAGAGTTTTCACAGTAATGATGTCTAAATTTACCTTTGATATTATTATGCTCATATTAAATATCTCCAGTGAAAATGAAATGAACTACGTGGCCAGATCAGGGGGACAAAGCCATCTTAAAGGGAATAAGTTTCTGGGAAAATATTTGCCTCTTTTCAGGGATATTCTAGATGCTTTTTCTTTCTTTTTATTTCTCTTTCTGCTCTCTTCCAACTCTGTTCATCTCTTTGACTCTATGTACTCTTCTGTTCCCTCTTCCCTTCCTCCTTCACTCACTGGTACCTCCTGTTTATCTCATGGTTTGTTGTACTTTGTTTCATATATTGAAGACTTAGTATATTGCTGATGTGCTGTTGAGAGGTTATGGGACCATAAATGTACTAATCATTGATGACTTTATAGCTGAATGGGTTATTAGGCTGGGGGACCAGGTTGGAGAAATCACGTCACTGGTTGTGTACCTTTAAGAGGTACATCTTGTTCCTGGCCTCATTGCTCTTTTTCTTCTGATTCCTGTCATCATGAGGTGAACCACCTTGGTCCACTACCTGTTTTCCTAGCCTGGTATTCTTCGTCACCACGGCCCGAAGCAGTGAACCAGAGACTATGAACCAAAACCACTGAAAATAAATTCTTCCTCCCTTAAATTGTTTACTTAGTAATTTTTGTCATGTGACAAAGTCTAACTTCATGAAATACTTAATTTATATGAAATTGTGCAGGTAGGCCTCTCATTATCCTCTGGAGTAATGTAGACAGTTAAAATGTAGGACTTCATTGGTTTGCTTTTCATTATTAGAAAAAAAAACACCTTGGCCTTGGTACTTTGTAAAGAAAATGGGTTTCTATATCTCACTTAAGAGCATGGCACAGGCTTCTCTGGTGCAGTCCAGTAGCAGATGGTGGTATTAAAATGGAAGTACCATGAAGAGAGATCCCCTGGTGAGACAGGAAGTTGGGGAGTAGGAAGAGATCAGACTCACTCCTACTAAGGTCACTCTCACAGGAACTCACTTGTCTCACACCAGCCAGCCTACTCTTTTCTGAGGATAGTGTCCCCAAGGAGCTCTGGGACTGACCCCTTGAAGGTCTCACCACCACTCAACAGCACTGCTCAGAGGACCACTCTCAGGCATATGGACTTTTGAGGATAAGCCACTGGAGTGTTCAGCACTGAGACATCTATCACACCTTTCAAGTATCAGGGTCCACTGAGGAAAAGGTGGCAGAAAGAATGTAAAAGACAATGGAATGGCAGAACTGCTTACAATGCAATCTTCCAAACACAGAATGCTCTTGATATTCATGACCTTGAAGCACCTGACACTATCTGCATAAGTCCACCAGAATAGGAGGAAAAGGTGACATCACAATAAAGGCGAGACTAATTGAAATGGTCAGGAGATTTGTTGAAGGGTGGGTTTGAGAGGGGGAGGATGGGAGTGGGGGAAGGGACTTATCATGGTTTATTGTCTATAATGATGGAAGCTGTCACAGGGCCCAAATGAAACCTATGAGAAATGAAATAATGAGCAGACCAATCACCACAGCAAGTCAGATAACCCATGAAAGGTCAATGGAGACAGACACCAAAGATACCCAACACAACCCAAAGCAGAAGTCCAGAGACACTTAAGATCTCAACAAGAAATCAGACTTAAAACCCACCCACCATGACTCAGGGAACTGAGTGGAAGAGGGGGAAGAAAGAGCCATGGTGAGGTAGAATTTCCAGAGACACCCCAGCAACAACACACAAAAACAGGAAGAAAAAAAAAACTGGCTACCTCTAGGGCAGTTCATCACCCTATGAACAGACCCCAGTAGGTAGGGGACAGAGAGGAGGGAAATGGGGACACCATCACAAGATTTGCTCATACAATGAATATAATTATTCATAATAATGATAATAATTTAAAAAAAAGAAATGAAACAGAGAGATCAAAGCTGGGTTTGAGGTTGCTTTCTCCCTTTTATTCAGGTTGGGACCCCAGCTCATGCAATGGTATGGCCTTCATTCAGTGTAAGTTCAGGAAAGTTTTGAATTTCTCAGAAGTTTCAAAGTAATAATTTATAAAACATAATCATAAACAAAACATGATGTCAAGATGGAAAGCCATAACCTGGAACACTACTTCAGAGTTTAGATGCTACTAAATAAGCTGTCTGCACAGAAGATCCCACTCTGCTCAGGTCAGTTCCACACCTGGAGTGAAGCCGTGAGGAGTGTGTGGAGGACAAGGGGAATCATTTTACCTCAAGTGTCATCATAATGGTTGGCAGATCTGAATCACACTGTAGTGCAACAGTGCAGGACAGCCTGAGGTCTGCCAGTTGTTTGAAATTCTCTATTAGCTTTTCTGACTTGAACTTTGTATTGAATGTAGTACCTAGTAGAATAATTCTTGTCTCACATGTCTCTGTGCTCCTGTGATCATTTTTGCTGTCTGGTTGTCTTAGTAACACGTCTCAGTGATCTGTTTCATGGTTCCTGCAATGTCTTATTTGTTCCTTTCTTGCTTGTGTTAGCAAGAAAGGCACCCAAAATATCAATCTTGGCAGAAGGCTGTAGCATAATTTCATAGTATTTAGAACAGGCTTGTATGACACTAAATATTAGTAACTAATCACGTGGCTCTTGAGACCATAGTTAACCTTGCTAGCCCCCTCCCCAGAAACCTGAGCTGGAATATCTGGTGAGTGTGCTATCAACTGGGGAATGGTGGTGGTCACAGTTGCACTTGTCTTTAGAAAATTGTCCTCAGCTCGGCTGTTCCTCTTGGTCTTGTGTGAACTAGATGTTTACAGGTTCTTGCTATCTTTTTTTAAACTTTTTATTGATAGCTTTCATAATTATAGACCATAAACCATTATGGTTCCCTCCTCTCACACCCTCCCCCATATTTCTTCGCTCTCTCAATTAGTGTCTGTTTTGTTTCTGTGTCATCATCTTTCCCTCCCATTATGTGTAGGTATTATCAGGCACTGTGAAATTATGAATAATAAAGCAGTTTTGTGTCTGCAAGTTTGTGTGGTAAGCAGTCCTACCCTTCCTTTGGCTTCAAAGATATCAGAATCAGATTCTAAGAATCATATCAGTACACACACACACACATAACAAAGCAGAAAGGAGATTAATTTAAAGTGTCGTCACAGGATACCCTGCAGGGGATGGGAGACTTCTTGAGTGAGGTGACTCAAAGTAGAGGCTACTCCCCAGATTTCCTTCTGAGGGTCCGAGAGGGTTGCTAGGAGTGGGCTATGGGTGTTTCATTTGTTTAAGATTGGGCTGTGTATCACTGTTCACTGTCCATCTCCTTTCCCATGATGCATCTGATTTTAATCATATGTACACCCAATCATGCACAGCAATAAGATGACAAAAAGGGAATTTTCCCTAAAAGCTAACTCATTGCACACAATTTTCATTACTGCACAAGCACTTAAAACCAGCCCAGGCTTTTTCAGTCCTGTGTTTCAAGGATGAGCCTAAGGGTGTGTTTGAATGGAAGCTAACCACAAAGAGGGAGTGTGAATGGATGTTCAGAGTAGAGTTGGAATTGCCTTGTCTGGGAGGAGGTGTGTACGCAGCTCTATGTAGGTACAGGTATGAGACATATGAGATGTGCAGCCAGGCAATCCAGGAAATCCAGGTTGCTCAGCCATCCTAATGCTTGTCAGCTTCAGAGTAGGAACTGTCTTTCCTATAAGGTTAGTGCCTTATTCAAAAACTGTTGAACAGTGATGGACTCACAGGTGATTATATAAAGCCAGCTTTCTTGGTATTGCTTTTTGTCTCTGTGTTACACTATATATTGCCAAGCTCCCATGCATGTCGGGCCAAAGCTATTCTTCAATTGAGACCCATATTGGCCTATCTTCTTTCTGTGCCCTCTCCTTCTTTCCCTATGCACTGTCTTCTAGGAGCACCACTTAAAATTATCACATGAACTAAGCAACCTTGTCTTAGGTTTCGCTTCTAGAGAATGTAGCATTAGTGGTTAAATGAAGTGGAAAATACTGTATGCAGAATTACTGCCTATAGAGTATTCATGCAGACATTGCATGGTAAACCTGAGAGTATCTAAAATTGCCATTTCTCAGTTAGTATCCCATGCATGTAATCGAATTCATTGATATTTGCATAAGAATGGACCAAGGGGAGCTCATTAATTTCCTTTATATTGCATTTGCCTTTAGAAAACACTTACTGAGAATGTGGTCCACTCAGTGAAAGGTGCAGGAATGATCTCAAAAAATCATTGTTCTTGGTGTGCTTTTAAAGAATGCCTGGAAGAGTGTCGGTCCGTGGCTTAGTTGGGGAGTTGCAGTGCACATCAACTCCCTGTTTGTCCAAGGAGCTTGGTGAACAGAGTCTTGAAATAGCAGTGAGCCGATGAGAGGAAGAACTCTCGGGATGCAGTTGCAGTAGACAGATCATTTATTGTATGTAAAAAGGTCATTTATATAGAGGAGAAGCCAGAGAAAAAATCAGAGGCAGGGACATACAGAGGAAGGGGATTGGTAGGGGCAGGGTAGTCAGTGGATGTCTCATGAATGGATTGGTATGGTCCGTGGATTACTTCAGCGGTCATTGTACACTAACACTCGGGTTCATCCACGGAGCTGGGTGGACAGCATCCTTGGGATAGCAGTAGGCCAATGGGCATAGCCACCCTGAAGAATGTGGCAGTGGACAGCTCTCCTTTATTGTATAGATAAAAGTTGTTTATATAGAAGAAAAGGCAGAGGTAGGGGCATAGGCAGCAAGGGGATTGGTAGGGACAGGGTAGTCTGTGGACATTTCATGAGTGAATTGGCAGGGGCCGGTAGCCTAGTTTGCATAGATAAGTTGAGGGGGCTTTCTACATGACTCTAGACATGTATAGAATGGTGATGGCTGCAGAGGAACTGTAACCTTATTTTCCAGGTTTGTTATTACAGCTGGAGTGAGTTTAGGCCTTGAATTGCCTGCTTATCTCAGGGCTCGCTGTGGCCTGCCTGGAGGGCTGGAGGTTTAGGATCAAAAAACCAGGATGGCAAAACGCCTTCTGGGTCTCTGAGAAGCTCAGAAATAAGCAAGTCAGAGACTTTATCAGGATTTCAGCCGGTCTCAACTTCATTTAACCCTATATCCTCCATGCCTATTAGCAGGGTCCCACAGATTGTCTGGGGCCAGTGACCTGTGGATGCCTAGTTTGCATAGATAAGTTGGGGGAGGCTTTCTACATGATTCTAGACATGCACTGGATGACAGTGGCTGCAGAGGAACTGTGAATTTTAGACTTTTATTGTCCAGGCTTCTTATTACAGCTGGGGTATGTGAGCTCAGGCCTTGAATTATCTGCTTATCTCAGGGCTCGCTGTGGCCTGCCAGGAGGGGCTGGAGGGTCCAGGATAAGAAAAGAAGACAGCCACAATGCCTATCAGTCTCAGCCCAGGAAGCCCGAGATTATTGGGGCTTCAGGCCAGCCTCACTTCTTTTAACCCTATATCCTCCGTGCCTCCTAGAAGGGTCCCACAGAAGAGTATAGTGCAGAAGTAATTTTTTTTTTGGTTTTTCGAGGTAGGTTCTCGCTCTAGCCCAGGCTGACCTGGAATTCACTATGTAGTCTCAGGGTGGCCTTGAACTCACAGCAATCCTCCTACCTCTGCCTCCCGAGTGCTGGGATTAAAGGCGTGCACCACCACACCTGGCTAGAAGTAATTCTTATATGTAGAGATATAGCTAGTTCTTAAGAAGCCTATAGGTAAGATCAGTAGTAGGTCTGGGGCTTTATAGGTAAAATATTAACATATTTGTCCATATACCAAGTAAAGACAAGAATGAAAATAAGCAATAAAACAAAATAGAGGAACAATAATTACTTTAATAAATGTATACACAGTTTAAGGACATGAGTGAAAGTTACTAAAGGTGTATTTTTTAAAAAATTTTATGGCTTTTTGAGGTAGGATCTCACTCTAGCCCAGGCTGGCCTGAAATTCACTATGTAGTCTCACGCTGGCCTCAAGCTCATGGCAGTCCTCCTACCACTGCCTCCCAGCTGCTAGGATTAAAGGCTTGCGCCACCACTCCTGGCTAGAAAGAGAGTACTTAGGTGGACTCATTTTTTAGCATGTCATCATTTTCCTATCTGAGGTGAATAGTCAAGTTACAAAGAATCCCCCATACATGATGTTCTCACTTTGGAACATTTCATCTATTGGTTTTCAACTTCCCTGGGATTGTAAGCTATATCCTCACTTGACTTTGTTTTATGCAGAGCTGAACACAATCTCTCTGTAGTGCTACCCAGTTTTATCTATTGAAAATGCCTTACATGATTTTTTTTTACAATTTTGAAAAGTGTAAAAGAATTTTTTATTTTATAATGACAGGTGATTGATATTGAAGTTTTACATGTGTATTTATGAAGTCAGATGTTGGCATCATGTGGAAACAGAGGATATCAGGTTTTGGTTAGAGCAAGGTCAAAGGACATTTAGAGAGCAAAAATTTGAGATGAGCATTTTTCTAGAAAAAAAGATGTGGCAAATGAATGTGCAATGTGTAGCTTCTAGAGGGAGTGGTTTTAGTCTCTTTTTGGAGATAGTTAGACTTAGTGGAATGACAGTGTAGAAACTTAGGATTCATACATGTGTCTTGGATTACTTTCAGAGCATTAGGAAATGGATAATATTTAAAACAAAATCTCAAATATTTTTCAACTTACAATAAACCGGTTATAAGTTAACGGTATCATCAAGTCAAAAGTATACTTACCTTGCCCATCAAGCCTCGTGAATTAGAATAAGATTCATATGGTTGTTAGTCTTCTGTGATTGCCTGGCTCCCTGAGGACTGTCACTTACTGGGACTGCTCAGCAGGGTGAGGAACTATGATGCTAGCATATCCTGAGTCCAGGGAAAGATTCAAATTCAGCATTTAAAATTCAATTTCTGTTGTATGCTCATATGTCACTCTTGCATATTCCAGAAATCAATAGCTTCCAACAGCTCCTCAAAGAGCAGTGAGGACTTGTGAGCTCCTCTTCCACCTGTTATGGAGTGTTGATGGACCTGAACTTGTGCAGGTATTTCTTGTGTAGGTAACCACAGTTGCTGTGAGTTTGGGGTACAATAGCCATTGCATCTAAGAAAGCACTGTTCCCAGCTCTTATTCCCTTCCTCCAGCTCTAATACTTTTTCTTCCCCTTCTTCCATGATTTTCCTGACACTTAGAGGGAGTGCTAGAGACATCCCACTTAAGTTGAATATTCAATAGTCACTATTCTTAACACTGAGCATTGATGACTCTCTTCGGTGACTGTTGTCTATTGCCAAAAAAGATTTGTCTGGTCAGGACCAACAGTACCACTAACCTATGAGCATAAACATGCATGTTTAGAAGGCAGATTGATGTGTACAACATGACCTGGTGAGTGATGTATCCTACCTTTCAATGCTGATGATGTATATGCAATGATCACCTGCCTGGATGACTGATACAATCCCACTGAGCTGCCCCATCTAATTGGAAAGGTTTGATTCTCAACCGCATAATACAACTTCGTGATTTTTCCTTGGTATTTAAGTATGTACTCTGTAGTGCCTTTCTCTAAAATGAAATTTAAAAAAAAACCTGAGATAGTTTACGTATAGTTCCATATGTTTAAGATAGGTAAATATTGTTCTTCCTTTATTCTTGTTAATTGGTGTTAGAGTCAATGTGATTATAATTCCTCTTAAATAATATTTAAAGCGAAGTTCTGAAGCCACCTATTAATTATACTTGACTTCCTGTGGAATGAAGGGAATTTTGCATTGCACAAAGTGAACGGCCAATGAAAGGAAAGAGCAGGAGGAGAAAGGGGGAAGAGAATGAGGAAGAAGCAAGAACAAAGAAGAAAAATAATCAATATCGCCTATCACTGGGGCTAGTTAATCTATGTGGACACTTGAGTGGGAAAAAATGAGCATGCCACATATTCTATTAGACTCATGACCTGAGACCCTCTTCTTCCTTCCTTTTTTGGTCAGTGTGAGGGTGGATGATGAATCCATCTCATTCAGCTTTTTCATTCTTATGTTGGTCATTTGACATATTGAATTTCAGGAACAACACTGAGTAATTAGTTTTCCATGTCAAGATAGTATTTTCTCCATAGCTGGAGATGCACACTCTGAAATTGATTTATACTGTTTTCTACTAGAAGGAGACCATGGCTTAATTTAGGATATTGATTATACCCTGGTCCTCATTTACCTTTCCTAGCTACAATATCCACAGAGAGATGGGTTCCAGGGGATTTCAGAGAGCACTTGTTCATTTGGATATGACAGTATCTCTTCCCTCATACTGTGGAATAGCAAACAGCACTCTTGAGAATTCTGAAAAGAGAAAACTTAGGTTTGATTTTTGTTATTGCATCCAGTTGAACATACCATACAGAAGCTCAAGTCTGAATAAAAGAGCCACGTGAGCCTTCAAAACTTATCACACAGGAAAAGTATGACCAGGCCAGTACCTCATGGATCAGATGTCAAGGCCTCCATATCCATAAACAGCCTTTAGTGTCAGCCAAACAAAAAGCATACTTGATAAATGGATGACTATCCATTCTTTGTAAGTGTGTCTGCAGGTGAATGTGTAAAGACATCCATACACTTTATACAACAGGGATTATACCATTGGTTAAAACATGTGCATAAAATACAACCTAGGAATGTTCATTCACAGTACTTTTATATTTCAAATATTTCACATATGTGAAATAATTGCTATTCTGTGCACAAAGCCCTGTCCTTGCTTTTGTTTGAAACTATGTTCCCCAAAGAAATAGAGGTCTCAGGATTCCCAGTGAAATTCTTTATCAACCACTTTTTAGAGAAAAATGACTAATCTCAATGAAACTCGCCTGTACTGAGCACATTGAGAATTCTGTTTTCCCCTTTCAGTTAGAGAAGGACTACAAAGCTTTCTTTACAGAGGTTTGATGGCCCTCCTCAGGAGAGAGTGGGTAGGAGAAAGGGATTCTATGGAGCCATGTTTGGGGTGTTTCCTGTACCCTATAGGAAGCCACTGATTTTACATATAATCTCTTCTTTGGTTAATGGGTGGATGGATTAGTGGTTCTTTTCTGTGGAAATCCAGTGCCAACAATGGGAATAGCAATGATCTGGGGGAGGGCTTTACATGCTTCTGTGGCCATGAGCTGTAAAGTCGCTCCATCACTGTGCTCCAGAGAAAGTATTAGAACAGCTGCCTGATCTTTGCAGCATTTTTGTGGGCAATGGTTGAAACAATCTCTTTGGCTGGGACATCAGAGTTCTAAGGCCAACTATGGTTTGAGTTATTGCATCCAGATGAACACACCATACAAAAAGCCCAGGTTTGAATAAAAGTGCCATGTGAGCCTTTGAAGCTTATCACAGTAAAAGTGTGACCAGTGGAGGAGTGTCTCATGAATCACACCCAAACAAGAGTGATTTCTTCCTTTGTATGTGAGCTCTCTTGGCCAACAGGAAAGCCCTGTATGGTTACAGCTTTGCAAAGGTCAAGATATGAGAGCAACCAAGATTTCAGTAGCTCCTTGAACAGTGTTGCAGGCAGCAAGACTGTGCATGAATTTGTATAGAATTTATATTTTTTATACTTGTCTAAAATTGCCTGTTTATCGCATT
Organism: Zapus hudsonius; assembly: GCA_004024765.1. Taxonomy (NCBI): domain Eukaryota; kingdom Metazoa; phylum Chordata; class Mammalia; order Rodentia; family Dipodidae; genus Zapus; species Zapus hudsonius. The sequence goes on from PVHP010000697.1 coordinate 39,311, forward strand.
GGATAGCCTTCTCTCTAGACACCTGTCTCCCTGAACAGTGACAGCTTGTGATGCAAAGTCACACACGCATCAGACCAGGGAAGGATAAGAAATTTAGAGGCGTGATCAGGAGTCATAGTTATCAGGAAAAGACTTCTGTTTCTTGGGATTGCTGTGTGCTTTCTTTTTCTGGAGCTGGTCCAAACAGCTGTGGCACATTTCCTGGCCAGCCGAGGCCCTCTGACAGAATGATTTCAAATGGGGGCTCACTGTGGGTTTCAGACTGAAGCACAGAAAAGGAACTTTCCATCAATCTAGACAGCCTTCATTGCATCATGCTTTTATGAACCATCATCTGCAAGGAAACAGAAGACAGGACTGGCTGTGGGCCAGATCAGGCACACCCGTGACTCATGCAGTTTCACAACCTGAAGACAGTACTAAGTGTTCCACAAAAAAAAAAAAAAAAAAAAAAAACACTTGTAAAGCCTCAGTGTTCAAATGTTGGAAAAGAAAATAAAATTATTCAGCAAATCTATTTTGAGAAGCCCAGAGTGTATAGCTTAAGTTTGCTGTAAAAAATATAAACAGGATTACACAATACAGTTTGACAAGGAACCAAACGAGTTCAAAAGGATTAAGGTATGTGTAGATCCATTTTAGGGACTGTGTGTGTAATTGACCATTGTTTTATTGACAGTGACATTCCATTCATGAGAAAACAATAATAATTCCATATCCTAAATCATTTTGAAATTGCAAAACATAGCCAAGGCATTAGTATACAATAGATATATATTTTTCCTTTTTTTGTATTATAAAGAATTATGTGGCCCAGGGTAGGAGCATGATATCAACTCTGAGTTGAGAATTATATTGTTTTCATACAATTGCTTTTTGTTTTCCTTCCTTCTCTTCCCTATTTTCCCTCATGCCCTTCCCACACCTTAGCCTCATTTCTGTTTTCATTTATTTTTGAGAATTTTATTATATGGACACAATGTGATTTGCTCATAATTCTTTCCCATTACTTTTCTTTGCCTCCCCCATATGACCATATTCCATTGAGCCCCCACCTCTTACTAAGTAGGTCTTCTATTTTGATGTCACTTTCTTTGAGTCCACTCTCATCTACATCTCTAAGGCTCAGGAAACATTGTGGAAGAAAGAATTAAGAGCCACAGGGTGAGGAGAAGTACTTGGAGACACTATCTGTAGTCATGATCTGATGGGTACATTCATGATGTCACCATGGATGACCTTACCACCATATGACCAGCACAATGTTCAGCCTATCAATACCATGACAATAGATACTTTTAAAGGGATAGGGAATAGATTATTTACATATCTTTGCTGGAACTTTTCACTAAATATTAAGCATGTCATAGTGACTCAGTAACTTAGTAATTCACCTGGAAGTATTATAAGTCACAACACCTGACCAGTGGGGACAGAAACTATAGACATAGGGAAACAGCAGAGTAAAGCAAGATGCTGTGATTTGTGGCATCCAGAAGATCCATGTGCTTCTGAGGAGTGAGGACTGTACTAATTAGGGAAAACTTAAGGTAGAAAGTGATATAATCATAATAGAAATGAACAAAAAGCCAAGAGCACAGCTTGGGAACATCATGTCAGCCTCAGCTGACACCCTTCAAGGATGCAAAGAAGAAAAGCTGGTGTCCATGACAGACATATCTTGTTAGATCAGGCGAGCCAGGCTCCCAGCACTAAACTCTAGTGTTCAGCTGCTGACAGGATTAAGGCTACCTACTGTCCTGTAAGGCTGCACTCACAAACAATTAAAGCTTTTTTTTTAAAGAACAAATGATTATTTTTTCTAATTCCAAAGATGGTTAAAGTTTCCCCAGTCATAACTAATCATTCACTAATTATTTGCCAATTTCAACTGCCTTGTCCCAGGAGGTGGCAGGTGATTCCAAAGAGATTATGCAATTACTAGACCATTTGAATATGGCCTTTTGGTCGGAGAGCCATCTATCCCAACAAGCAAAATAGATTTTAGAAGACCCTCTTTTAGAGGATGGCCCCATCTTTGCTGTAGCACTCAATGTGAGAAGCATCCAATTATGTGAGAATCTGTCTACCTAATGCTGCCCTTGCAGTGAGGAGGGGATAGTCTGTCCATGCAAATTTAATTGGCTGTTGATAGAAAATAAACCATTGGGCTCAGGAGTTTTGTGTGCTTGAGAGCAAGTTTTAGAGTTTTTGGTTTATTTTTATATTTATTGTTTATTCTTAAAATTTATTTGTAGTTTTTATTCCTAAAATTTATTTGTAGTTTTTTTTGTGTGTGTGTGTGTGCATGCCTGTGTGCATGCATGTGTGCACGCATACACATAAGACACTTGCACCATTATTTTTACATTTGGCTTATATAGGTGGCTGGGGATTTGAACCTAGGCCAGCAGGCTTTATAAGCAAGCACCATTAGCCACTGAGGAATCTTCCCAGAGTAGGGGTCTCATATTATTTAAAAATTGAGTTCTGGGATGGAGAGATGACTCAGCAGCTAAGGTGCTTGCCTACAAAACCTAATGACCTGGGTTTGATTTCCTAGTACCTACATATATACATATGCACAGGGGTGCATGCATCTGGAGTTTGGAATGACTGGAAGCACTGGCATGGCCATTACGCTATCTCTGTTTCTCTTCTCTCTATCCCTCTCTGCTTGCAAATAAGTAAATAAATATTTTTAAGTTGACTTTTGATAACAAGGTTAAATAAAGCAAGTCCTATAAAGTTCACTGTAATAGCAAAACACTATTCTCATTAATAACTATATCCGTGTGTCCAGGCAAATGTTCACAGACATGTTCCTGGCACCGGAGATAATTAAAGAAAAAAGCAACTTATTTTTCCCTCTTTTTATCTTCCATCTTAGTGAACTGAGGATGTGGTATTTAAGGAAAATCACATTAAACTAGATAGAAAGAATTTGAGGGCACAGGAGGTCAGCCTAACGGTAAGACAAACAAACAGCTGTCTCACTGCAGTGGAAGGACAAACAGCAAGACCTGAAATTTCTTCACCGTAACTTATGCTTTGTCTCTAACACAAGCCCTCACCTTGTCTTACAGGCTTTGTGGAACTGTGGCACGATCTATCTGCCCACTGTGACCCAGGCTGGGAAGACTTAACTCTCATTTGTTGTTCTTCAATTGTCAGACTTCCCGTGGACTATTGGACAGAAACAATAGTCTAGAGAGGTCAAGCAATGTGCAGGTTTGAGTAAGGTGTTCCTCCTAAATCAATGTGTCCTGAATCCTTCGTCCACAGCTAGGGGAGGTATGTTGTTGGAGGCAATATTAGGGGTATGGTAGCTAGTTCCCCATTGCCAGAACTTGGCTCACTCTACCATTGATGTTTCCACCTGCTATGGCATAAGGGGCATCCAGCCTCTGCTCGTGCCATGCTTTCCCCTGCCATAGTGAAGCTTCTTCCTCTAGAGGCTGTAGGTCCAAATAAATACTTCTTCCCATTGGGTGCATTTGGTCTATGCTTTGTTCCAGAAATGAGAAGGTAACTGCAACAAGTATAAATTAGGAAAGAAAATCGAGCTTTTGAGAAAGCTCCATTATAAACATGAGACCTGTCACTATAGTAATTCAGATAACCCAGGATAGGTCAAAGAGACAGACACTAATGATATCCAACACAACCCAAAGCAGAAGTCCAGAGACACTTAAGATCTCAACAATAAAACGGACTTTAAACTCACCTGCCATGACTCTGGGAACTGAGCAGAAGAGGGGGCATAAAGATTGTAAAAAGCCATGGTTGGGGAGAATATCTAGAGTCACTTCCCCTCTCAGTAACAACACACAAAGGGGGGACTGGCTACCTGCTCTGCTATTTATAATTCTCTACCCCAGGGACTGATCCAGTATGCCCACAAGGAGGGTCCTTGGTGGGTTGGGGACAGGGCTCATGCATTGTACATAATTATGGATAATAAAGACAAAGAAAAAATAGAATTTTAAAAATGGAAAAGAAAAGAAATAATGGGTTTGGAAAAAATTGACCAAAATTCTGGTATTCATTTCCCTGCTCCTAGAGACTCACGATTATTTTCATTGTTTTATATTTTATTATACAGTTTCTCAGTGCCATGAAGCAGAGCATTTAGTCATCATCAGCAATTCATAGTTATCATTATGGTTGTTGTTCAAAGAATTGATTTAAATTAAATTAAGCCATAAACTAATACTAAAAACATGAGGGTGGTTGATTCAAATCTGCAAAGTCAGCCCAGAGACTGAAGAGGCAGAATTGCAGTCAAGTTCAGGAGAATACAGAATAAAATATAAGGTACTCATGGAACTTCAGAGCATAAAGTATAAGATTCTCATGGATCTCCAGAGCATAAACTGTAAGGATCTCATGGGTCTCCAGAGCATAAAGTGTAAGGATCTCATGGATCTCTTTGGTCCTTAGTCTCTGCTTCTTGGTTTCACTTATCTGTCTCTTCAGAGGCACCTGCTTCATCCAAAACAGGCTGTAAATCATTTTAGTAGGACTCACCTATGACGTAAGAAAGGGAGGAAGCAGAATTGGGCAAAGGAAAATGTGGAATTTGTGACACACACCTTTTAAGGTATGGCCCACCCCTGTGATTCCAGCACAGGAGCTGAAGTAACCGGGGATCTTTGATGCTCAGGGACTAATCAGTGAAACCTAGTTGTTGAGCTGTAGGCCAGTGAAATACCCGTATACACATGCATGTACATCGAATGTATACACACACATGCACATACACATACTGGTGAATTCACAAGAAAAAATAATTCTGAAATGTGAAGTCACAGGAAGTCTCCTCTGATAAGCCTGGGTCAGTACAAGTTAGAAGTTAATTGAAACCTTGGGTTTTTAAGTAGAAAGGGCAATTTAAATCTTTTTTTCTACTGATTACCCTACTAAATTTGGATATGTCACTTAAAACCTCTGAATCAATTTTGACTTCCTTTATAACATTTCTCAAGGGAGTGTTATCAAGTAATATTTAAATTATCCAGAATAAGGTGATTTGTAAGGTATAAAGATTTCTGCATGTATTAGTAATTGGTTATAATTCTTTCAATGCTAGACTCATTAATATATCTGGGCTTTTAAGGGATTTTAGTTGTTAGCAGCTTAGAGGGGGAAAATTTAAGACTACTTTTTACTTTTTTGAGACACTGATATGGAAACCTGGAAGAGCCTGAGGTGTGAAGTGGACAGGAAGCACAGTTAGAATAAGACCATATACCTGATTTGACATGATATCATTTGTCTTTCTCATGTTCTCTCTCTTCCTATGTCTTTTTCTCTTTCTTCTCTCCCTCCTTCACTCTCTTCCTCCCTCCCTCTCTCTTCCCTTCCCTCCTTCCTCCCTCCCTCCCTCCCTCCATCCTTTCCCCTTTCCTTCTTCCTTCCTTCCTTCCTTCTTTTTTGCTGTTTGCTTAATTTCTTTTTATTTTCCATTTTGGTTTTTTTTTTTTTTTTTGAGACAAGCTGTCATTCTACAGCCCAGGGTAAATGTGAACTTCTAGAAATTCTCTTGCCTCCGCCTATTGTGTGCTGGGATTGAAAATGTGAACCACCAGGCTCAGGTATTATTATTAAAATGGATATTTTTTAAACCATGAGAGAAAATGCTTGAGAGGAATGAAGGAAAATTTAGTGCTGAGACAGATGGACATGACTGAAAGCCATGTCTCTCCACAACATAATTCACAGCAGCCAGCCTGCCAAGCACCTCCTTCCAGCTCCCACTTGCTTTCTTTCTACTTTTCCCCAGTTGTCAGAAGTTTTTGTGGCACAAACATGAACTCATTAATTGTTTTGTATCTAATAAAAAGTTATTAAATCATGATTTTTAATTGCTCATTTCTATGTAGGAAATTGCACATTAATGGTGAAAGAGGGTAATATTTATAGTCTCCTCACCTCCTACTCAACTGATACTGACTTATTCTGCTTGATGATAAGAAAGCTATATGTAAAGAAAATTAGCATAGATAAACATAATGTCCACTTGCATTTTTGAGGAAATTCTTCAATGTTCAAAAGTTAACTTTGTAACTATGTGTTTCATAGTTTAAGTGGCTTTTACGCAGAAATATTTGGGGAATTTAAAGGAAGTGTATCTCAGTCTTTATTAATATAGTTAATTAAATCTCATAAGAGTTGTGGAATGATCTTGTTCAACTTCTCCTTTTCTGAAGGACCTACCTTAAAGCCTGGAAGGTGGGAAGGCCTGCCTAGAGCTCACAGCTCTTTATCTGCAGACAGTTCCATCCTTACCCTTATTCCCTATGTGCCCTGAGCATCAGCCTGCTTCCTCATCAGCTCCTCACTTCTCCACATTGCTTGCTGCCTGGCAGAGTATCTTCTGAGTGTTTGGTGTTCAAGTTTTCATCTCCAGCATAGCTGGCAGTGTAAGATGATAAGTTAGTGTTCTAGACTTCCATGACTATAAAAAATTCCCAAGATAAATCAATCTAGGAAGAACAAAGGCTCAATTTTAGCAACAACTCGAGTGGTTTTGATTAATGGTCAATTTGTTTTACAGCTCTGGGTGTGTGGTGAGGTCACATATCATAGCTAGGGTATAAGAAAGACACACCCTCAGTCATCTAATACTTCCTATGAGATCTCTCCTCTTAAAGATTCTACACCCTTTTAATAGTAATAAACTAGGGACAACACTTTTAATGCAAGTGACCTTGGGGGAGAGTCCATATGCAAATTTACTGTGCCACATGGGTGTATGTAAACCCTGGTGTTGTACTCATAAACTCTAAACTTTATAGTGAAAATGGGTAAAGGAAATAGTTTTCTTCTTTTTGTCATGTATGAGTCTTTCAGACAGAATATCCACACAGCTTTAGATAAGGTACCTCCAAAGATATAACTTAATCATTTTTACTCCATTGTAAGATAAACAGTAGTTATTCATTCACTCAAAATAATAATATTTGGGTTCAAATCTGAAGATATTTGAGACTGGCAGTTTTTTTTTTGTCTTCCTGTTCTCCTTTTCAGGCAAACCCACTATTCATGTATGGGCTGGCATATCATGTGTCTTCTCAAACATTGACCTTAAAATTGATTGTCACTTGTTGACTCTAGAAATATTTGGAACCTCAAAAAGCCCATGTCACAAGGGAATAGAAACAGGAGGGAAACAAGGACACCTTCACAAGATTTGCTCATAGAATGTATATGCTTCTTCATAATAAAGATATATTTTTTTTAAAAAACTGGCTTGTAGCATAACCATAAAGATCAGAGAGGGTATATGTTGAAGGGTGGAAGGTTCAGAGACAGAACCTTCAGGACTTGCCTCCTCTGCATTGAGTAAGTTGGAACATGACAGTGAGGAGAATAAAGTGGAGAAAATGACTAAATAGAAAACAAAATTTTAAAATCTCCAGCAGAGCCGCTGTTTCCCTCTGACTCAAGGTGTTTGCTTGCTGTCATCAGATGGGGTCACAGAAAAACAAAACTGTTCTTCATTGTTTTTGTTCAAACAGCTGACTCTTCAAACTCACATTGGCTTTCCTTTTCCATTTTTTGTCACTGGTGAGATGATCATAGTGATGGTAATACTACGTCTCTCCTCCTCATCAGGCTCTGCAGGTCTCTCGCTCATGTTAGGAGGTGAACCACAAAGACCAGGACTCCGCAGGCAGCTCATACAGGTCACATTCATGGTGTGTCACACATGTGCACCTGGTACTGTTAGAAAGTAAATAAATACTACCCTCTGCTGTTTTTTTAGTGGTAAGTGTGATAGTGAGCGGAGGAGGAGTAAAGATGAAATCTTGTCTGCTTTAGAACAAAACAGCTACATGAAGCTTTAAGAGCCTGTGATTTTCTCAGGAGTTGAAACATATGTGCTCTCAAAGTATCCAAAACAATGAAATCTATTTAAAAGCCATGGGTCTTACAGTATCCAAATTATACCTTCCATTAAAGTGGGGAGAAACCACTTGGGTGTGTTATGCAGAAAAAAAAGAGAAAAGTGTGCTTTGTATTTACCTGGTGCTTTGAGCTATATCCCATAATTCACAATGAGAATGAGAAAAGCAGGGCTCCCTCAAAGAAAACATGGGTCCCTGATTGTAAAAACTCATGTACTTACACACAGAGGAGGGTGTGCTATAAAGATGGGGTTACTCCAAATTTTAACCTATTCCCATCATGACAAGATGAGAGACTTTTCAAGTGACATTTTGAAATAATGAAATATAGATATGCCAATGCCTTGTGGAAGAATTGTCACCATGTAACCTTTTTTTCCTGCTTTTCTGGACCACAGCTGTCACACATGCACATGTACACACACAGAGTCACATACACATACTCATGCACACTTCCAGTCACATACACAACAGTCCTTTCAGTCGTACTCATAAACACTCTCATTCACAAAGACATGCACACACACACAGTCACATACAGGCACACTCACACACACGTAAGCAACATAGCAGTGGACATTGGGCAGTAAATCCATGAGACACTCTCTTCAGTGCCTCCAATACTAAACTCAGGATGTTCAGCATGCTAAAATCTCTCTTTCTCTCTCTCCCTCCCTCCCTCCATCCATCCTCTTTCTCTGTGTGTAACACACCAGGGTCTGTTCCATTAATTGAGCCTCTCCCTGCATCTCTAGAATGTATAGGTGATAGTGAACACAGCTGTGCAAAGAAGCCATAGAAAACAGAGCTACACCTGTTTTGAAAGGATTTTAGGTCAGAAACTCCCCCCAGAAGGATATTTTTGACACTTGGGCTCTCAGCCTCCCTGCTCTCCTTAGCATTCTGCTCAGGTTGGATGATATCCTCCAACATAACTGGATCCATGCTTCCCCATTTCTGGTTTTACCTCTCTAAATCCACAAGTCTACTGTCTAATCTATTTGCACAAAGACAGGTGTTGAAAAGTGCAAGATAAGCAAAGTTAAATTAGACTCCAAAAATATTAGTTTAGCATAGAAATTGTGACTTTGCAGAGGAATGAAGAGAGGAGGCAAGAGGCAGCAGATGCTTGTTTAGGAACCTTGAACAATTCATGCCCCCACACACATCAAATTAGTACTGGAAGCACCCAGCACATGGCCTCTATCTTGGAAACAGTACTGAATACCATGTAACCTCCACATGGGAAAATGCAGTCTCTTTCCATGCTCCTTAAATTTTGTGTGTGTGTGTGTGTGTGTGTGTGTGTGTGTGTGCGTGCATGTGTGTGTGAGAGTGTGTATGGGCACAGTGGGTCTCTTGCTGCTGCAAGTAAACTCCAGATGCAGGCATTGCATCTGGCATTAGGTGGGTAATGGGGAATCAAACCTGAGCCAGAAAGATTTGCAAGCAAGCACCTTTCACAACTGACCCATAACCCCAGCCCTCTTTTTCAGTTTTAGCAGGACTTTTGGAGTATGCTGAAAACTGTTCCCATGCACTCAAAAGTACATCTTATCTGAGAACATGTGTCACTTTCTGCTCCGTTTCCCACCATCTGCCTGTGTTTACTGTACATCTTGGTGCCCCTTGGTTGCTCTGCTTCCAGTGATCTCAAAGCTGGGTTTGCTTTTTCTTGATTCCCCGAGTAAAGAAATACCTATGGCATTGTTTGGATGTGTCTTCATGAGGGCTTTTCCAGAGAAGATTGTGAGGGGGGAATTCATGTTGGAGGGGAATGGGATCTTCCCATGGACTGGCTTCCTAGAAAGAGTAAAAAGAAAACTATTCTCAGCACTCTGTTTCCTGGCCTGCTTGGATGTAAGGGTTCCAAGCAGCAAAATTCCACCACCATGGACTCTGCCTTGCCTATCTGCCCCCACTGGCACCCTTGATGGACAGAACCCTCTCAGACCATGAGTCAAAATCAATACTGCCTTCCTCAAGTTGCTTTCGGTGGACATTTTGTCCCAGCAATGAGCAAAGTAAATAAGCTAATATCCATCAAAGATCATAGCATATCTAAATCTGTTCAGTTATATTAACTGTGATTTACAAACCAAAGCAGGGAAGTAGCTCAGGGATTTCTTCCACTAAGTGATATATTTACATGAAAATGTTTATATTATCAAAATAAATTTACATTTACTCCTATACTTCTATTACTAAATACTAAGACAGTTACATTATATGATCAACATCACAATAAACATTTGATCAACTTAAAAACTTGCAACAGATTTTTAAAATGGTCTGTTTTTTTCTATTTTTCTTCATTTTCGAATTCTCATGGCATTTCTGTATTATATGAAGAAACAGGTAAAAATATTACAAACTGAAATATATTAGAACACTTTTTCACTCTTAACTTCTCATGCCTTCAATCTCCTACCAAAGGAGGTAAACAGAGCTGCAGTGATCCTAGAGGAGGAATTTAGGAAGGAAGGGAAGGGAAGGAGGGAGGGAGGGAGGGTTTATTGTGGCTCACAGTTTGAGGGCACAGTCCAGCATGGCAGGGCAGGCAAGATAGGTACAAGAGTATTGGTCACTTTGTGTCTACTGTAAGGAAATAGAAAGATGAATGTTTGCACTCCAATTCCTGTTTCCTTTTCTAATCAATGTGGGATTCCAGTCCATGAGACAGCACTGTGCATATCCAGGTTAGGTGTTCCCTTTTCAGTTAGACCTTTCTGAGAATACTTTCAGGCACACTCAGAGGTTTATCTCTGTGGTGACTCTAATGCAGTCAAGTAAACAATGAAAATAATCATCACATATACTTAGATTCACCTTGTGTATTAATGTAATTCATGACATAAATATGATAAATGCTGCTGCAAGGAAATCACTACAAATATTATGCAGAATGGATTTATAGGGTAAAAATTAGGTAAGTATACCAGCAAGAAGGTTACAATAAAAAATGATTACTCTCTAGTCTTTACTTTTTAAGGATATAATAAAGTAACAAAGTAGTGAAGTCATAAATAAATGTTTTATTCACACAAGGCATATGCATCTTTTGAAGACAGAAAACATGGAATACTTAGAAATGATGGTTTGATATTATAAATTAGAGGTTCTGGGAAGTTATAAAAAAAAGTCTTCCAGGCAGGACTTCCCAGACTTGTGTGGAAATATTGTTAAAATAAAATGCCCAGCTACTCTTTTACCCGACCTAATTCTCCAGGAAGCCTAGGGAATCCCTGAAGCTCTTGTTTGGCTGTTACACAGCCCTGAAAAGTTGGACATGTTTATTCTGAAATTCATCCCAATTTCTTTTTATAGCTATAGAAACACTTCACAGCATCACTTCTTTTAAAGAAAGTCTTGCCTGGACTTTTCACAATGATTCTGGTAAACATGGCAAGGGGTCATATTCCAATAAAAATGTCAAAGTATTTGCTTGTCAAATCTTGTCATTTATTTAATACATAGAACAATACGAAAAATCAATTTTAATAATTTTTAGGAGGGGTCAGTTCTTTTTTTTATAGTGTCACAAAGGCCAGTAGAAGAAAATGGATGGGTGGTGAGAATGGGAGAAGGTATTCAATGAAAATATTCCCTGACTGAGATTTGTTATGACTCAGGATCCATTGAAGAGCTTTCATAGGCCAAACTAGCTTTTGCTGGGAAAAGTCTCCAGTTGAAGTAACTCCACTACATTATCCTGATATAAATGGTCTTAAGACAGATGTTCTTGCTATGAGAGTGTAGTTATTTATTTATTTTTAACTTTGTCATTAGGAAGAAGTCAAACACCTGGGGAGAAGTGATCCTCGCTTCCACACAAGTATTGAGTGCTGTTCATTTGTGAAATCTTCCTATCCCTGAGGCAGGCATATTTTCTATTGGAAATATGAAGAAAAGGATGCAAATCCATGATGTTCCTGATGATTAGCTGTGAGAGGTGTTGGCTTCAAGCATAATATTTAGGAAAGGTTTTCTTTGAAGAGAACATTTGTGAATTGGGTCTTGAAGAATAAATGAAGTTTTACACATGAAGAAAAGCACTCACATTGATTTGAGCAGATGGAATAGAATCACAAAACGAAATTGAATCATGTATTAAATTCCCAAGTAAGTATTAATACTATCTACATGTAAATGCATGGTGTCTTATGGCAGAGAATGTAGGGCAGGATCTACTTTTAGGGAGGAGTTTTGCTGGCACTGGTAGGAGTCTGTAAATGGGCACTCTATTTGGCAGAGATATGATAAATTTTAACTTTATTCAGTATAATGCATATGATCTCCCAAGTTGCTTATGAATTTTTGCTAATATAGGTTAAATTGAGATTGCCTAAAATCAAATGACTTAAAAGCCAGCTTGGATTGCTCTTAAATTCAAGACCAAGGCATTTGTTGTTTTTATAATCAGCTGCCCTTCCCTCAACAAGATGGTAGGTTTCCATCTCTTTGGCTAGGGGAGTAGCCAGGGAAATGACTGCTCCATGGTCAGTTGAGACTCATTAGCAACATACACTTATTGTCCAGGCAGAAAGACATACAATGTCACACAGGGCATTCCAGGATTGCATTTGGACAAAGTAAAAAATCAGGACTGTTGGAAGAAAATGTTTTGATATTAAGAGGAATGATGACGACTAATTCCCTCAAGAGTATATGATTGGCTTTTCTGAATAATTATCTGGGCTGGCAGGAAATAAATCCACTTTTCTTGGATACTCAGGAAGCATTAAAGATATCACTGACTGTCAGGCTTTATTTGGAATATCTTTAATTCAAGTAATTTTTGCTTCTGGCTATATATAAAATTTATTGAGTATCTCCTTTATTAGTTATACAAATGCAAGTAACCTGAACACAAAAGTAAAATCAATGCTGGTAAATATAAGCACATTCAAATCACATTACTCTGAATAGGTTATCACACAAAAAGTTTAATGTGTATTTTTCCCTTCTTTGAAATGGAACACCTTCATTGTTATATGGAATGAATAAATTAATTTTCATTATAGAAATTTTATGGCATCATTTAGCCAGCTAGTCAAATTTCAAATCTTCTCTCTGGCATGCAACATACTCAGGCAATAAACATATAAGTGATTAAAGTTTAAGGTAAAATATTATAGTGAACACAGGAAAAAAGACACATGCGGTGGGTTTTGTCATCCCAAAATATGGCACTTGATCATTTGTAGAACTAGGAGAACTAGGGTCCCTCAGATCTCCTCTTTCTGTTCTGTTTCTGTTTAAGTTCCTAAGCGAAGCTGATCTTCCTTTAACACAGCTCACAAGACCATCCATCCACAGGGCCCTCCACTTATTGAGAAACAGAAAGAGGACATACTGACAGAGGGAGCTGAGTAAACAGTTATTTCCCTACCTATGTCCTTCTGACCTCCAATCATACTCCCAATAACTGCAAATATATACATATTCTGTTATTTAATTGGGCTCCCATATTACGAAAAATGGATATTTAACATTTCATCTGAATTTGGCTTTTGTTATAAAAGTCTCACCCATGAAGAGTGGAAGAGAAAAAGGTATGTTTCTCCCTTGCACCCAGCACCCTAATGGTAAAGGAACAAAGCCTGCTGTCCTTTCTCTCTTGTCTAGAGAAATATCAAAGGAGTCCTCTGGGTGGCAGCATCAGTCCAAATACTTGCTCTGGAAGATTGTAAACCCTGAAAGAAAAACAATTATGAAAATACAAGCATTCTTTCATTTACTTTTCCTTTTTTCTCGATGTCAATGTATTTTTAGAATGTTTTCGCTGAGCAAAATTTTGGTGTTTGTTTTAAAACAATTGGACAACAGACTAGAGGTCGAACAGCCACAATCAAATTATAGGAACCTGAGCAATCCACTCTTCTATGCATGAAAACTAGATTGATGGCTCCCTAACACTTTATTTCAAGGAATTCAAATATCCTCTCCTCTTGTCAATCATGTCTTTATGAAATTATGCTCTAAAACTTCCAATCATCTTCTTTAAGACCTTGATCACAGTTAAGCAAAAATTTCATCAAGTAACTTTTCATTTAACAGAACTGTTTGCAGTTCTGCACTTGGTGGTACAGACATGTGGTCCTAAATAAACAGGAGCCCAAGGAAAGAAGCTCAAGGCCTGCCTGGGTTACAGAGCTATTTTAAGGTAACTCAATGAGACCCTATATCAAAAGGGATGAGGAGCTGGGGATATAGCTCAGTGGGCTCAATCCTCAGTACCGTAAATAAACAAATAATAAATTCTTTTATTTTTTCTCCTCACTTCTTACATTATCGGCTTCACCACTCCTTTCCCTTTTTTTTTTTGTTTTTTGTTTTTTGTGGGTTTTTTTTGGAATGGCATGTATCCTGAAAAAAAAAAAAACAGTGGAAAGGAGATACTTCTAATTATAAAGCTAATAAAGAAACCCCTTTGCAGATAATTTTTCTAGTGAAAGGTGTTAGGGAAAGAAATTAAATTCATTGCAGATCAATATTACTTTATACGAAAAATATGATCTTATAAAAAGAAGTGAAATCTGTGCCTAGTTTTTATAGAAGAAAAACAGTATAGATATTAGAAATATATGATAAATAAATATAAATTTAAGTTCCTCTGGGTAACATGTGAGGTAGACTTTCAAGAACTCAATAAAAGAGAAGTGTAGGAAGGTGCCTGTAAATAAGACCACATCTTCATTATATGATTGCGGAGAAAAATGTAATTGTCAGAGAAAAAAATCACATATTGTACATGGACTGAGAGCTTAAATACATCAAAATTCATTAAAAATGTCTATGTTTTAAATCATCATGCTGGCTTTTACTCCAACCAGTTACAATCTGTGAAATGTGATATCATGTCTTGGATGTTTGACCATGAATTTTGTCCCTAAATTACCAGACTTTACCCGAGTGAAGCCTTGGAGAAAAGGAATTATTTTTGCCATTGCTATGCAGACCAATGGACATATTGTGCCCTCTGTGTTGAGCCAGTCCTTGGTGTTCAGTTGTATAAAGCTTTGATGTTGTTTTTGGTTCTTTAAGCCTTCTGAGCTTTCCTCTCTCTGCAGGACTCAGGAATTGTCACCATTCTGTACTTCCTCCTTGATACAGTTATCCTGACATGGCTGGATAATTTCTCACTCAATTGCCATTTTATTAATATTATATTTGTTACCCTGATATGCTCATGTTACATGACTCCTGATTTTTCTTGCTTTTCTTTTAGATCAGTATTCACCCGCCTATTCCCCTTCAGTTCCTCATCAATGAACTTTAGCTATAATGCCACTGTCTAACCCCTTTATCTGCACCGTTCCTTGGGAAATGATTCCTAGACACTTCAGTAAATTCCTACTTTCCTGTAAGGTTCTCTTTGGTTTCACATCACTCTGACCCTGAACTAGTCTGGTGACTCCAACTCTCAGTCCTACCATAAAGATAGCTCTTGCTTACAGGGGAAATTTAAACTCCTGGAGATTCATGAAAGTGGTTTTCTACATGACCCTAGAATGCGTTTTCATTGCTACTTTTCTCTACCCTTGTGAATTTGTGTACTATCTACTGACTGATATGTATCTTCTATATTTTCAATCTACCTAACCTTGATGATTTCCTTATAGCTTAAAGTTTCAGCTTTCATGGAAAATACCATTTGCCTCTTCAAACTCAACCAATGTGTGAGGACAGGATTAAAGTCCTACTTCTAAAAAGTCCTTTAGAACTTGCCTTCTGTCAACTCTCAAATCCCTGAGTCTGAGCATTCATGATAAGTGCCCTCTACTTGGTGACTAAGTTGTTCTGGGCTTCTGGGATTCAATTTAATTTCTGTAAGCTTTTCTCTAAATGTATGATACCTCTTTGCATCTCAGGAACTCTCAATGCACTTAAGGTTTGTTGATGATTTTTTGCATGTACATGTGTGTGTATGTGTGTGTGCTCCTGTGTGTGTGTGTGAGTCTGTGTGGGTGTGTGTGCATGTGTGTATGCATATGTGTATATGTGTGTGTATGCATTTGTGTGCTCCTGTGTGTGTGCGTGTGTATGCCTGTGTGTATATGTGTGAGTGTGTCCATGTGTGTGTGCATGTGTGTGCTCCTATGTTTATATTGTGTATGTGTATGTGTGTGCATGTGTGTATGTGTGTGCATGTGTGTATGTGTGTATGTGTGTGTATGTGTGTATGTGTGTTTGTGTGTTTGTGTGTGCTTGTGCATGTGTGTGTGCAAGCATGTTTGTGTGTGTGTGTGACATATGTACATGCCTGTATTTATGCCACTGCATCCAGTGCTCACTTATGATTGTGAGAGGACAGCATTGGTTGTCCCCACCATTACTCATCTCCTCTTTCCTTCCTTGTGACAGAATCTCTCCTTGATTCCAGAACTAGCCTCTTACCTATCAGGATCCGCGCTGACTCTCTGGTCTTTATAGGACTGGGGCTATAGGCATGTGTAGCCACACTCCAGCTGTTTTTATTGGTTCTTGAGATTCAAATTCAGCATCTGACATCTGTTCTCTGCAGCATCACGACTGTTCCAGGCTGTTCTAGAATCTCCCTGTCAGTCCCAGCCTTCCAGAGCAGACTTTCCTTACTTGGAGCATAGTTACCTCCTCACCCTAGAGAAAGACAAAGGACAGGTCTCACACTGACTGTTACTACTTCCATTTGGAAATACGCAGTAATTGGCAAACCAAGTTACATGGCCCAAACTTCCAGGAAGAATCCAGGAGAGTGAAAACCTACCATCAACCCAGTAATGTAACTGGAGATATTTGGTAGAGATATAACAAAGAAAAATGTACCACAGACCTTTTCAAGGAGAGAAAGATACAGTGCTCTCATTATGGCTTCTATTACAATGTATTCACATGGAGAACTGTGATAGCTTGCTTATTTTTAATTAAATAATATTAAATCATTTGTTATGTATTCTTCCACTTTCTGAGGATTAAATGTTTATTAGACTTGCTAATAGTGAAAGAGATTACAACATGTTCCCAGGTTGTTTATTCACTGTGTGCTCCAAGTAGTAGAACCATACAGATTAAACACTAGTTACTATGTCATTGCAGGGACAAACCGTCCAACCAGATGCAGTTTATGGGAGGAAAATGGTTTATAATCTCAAGGGGAATCATCACTATGGTTAAGTAAGCATAGCAGGAGTAGGAAGCTTTGCCACATCTCATCACAAGAAAGGGAAGGAAGTAGTCTAGTGAGCTAGTCCTGAATACCCAGTGGGGCTGGACTATTAAACCCTGAGGCTTGCTTCCACTGATTCATCTGCTCCACCTCCCTACAGCTCCACCAGATAGGGATTGATATTAGGGTTAATTACAGACACATGAGGCTATTAGGGACATTTCATATTTAAACCACTGCGTTAATCAAAAATGAACAACAATATGAATCATTGAATCTCATTCGCTCACTGTCTAGTCCCTAGAATTCAGAGCTTCTTAAAATGGAAATGAAAAAAAAGTTGAGAGCTAATAATAATCTTTTGCTTATGCTAAAAGATTATTTAAATCAGATACGCTTGAAAAGTGTGTTACCTAAAACATGGGCTTGGAAGAATGTAATTAGTATGCAAAAGTCGCACAATGCATTAACTGTATTAAACCTGTCCCCATCAATGTCATGGGCACTGGGACTCATCCTTCCACCTTAATGGCTGGAAGAACAGAAACCTTGCCACAATCATTTAATTGGAAATGGCCTGTTGCTTTTGTTCGACTAAAAAAGTAATCTTATAAAAGACATCTGTATTAAGGGGAAGGCAGCAAAGAACCTTCAATAAAAATGAGTCCTGTAGGCATTGCTTTCTTCACAAAGATATTAGCTTTGGAAATCCAGCCTTGCCTTATAAAGTTAATGAGGCTCCTCCATGCTTGTAAAATCACTACAACTGGTATCCATATAACTAGAGAAATAAATGGAGGCTAACCATACTGAAGCTTTATATTGTGCTCACAGTCTCATAAAAAACTTGGGCTAAGTGAACAGGGATATTAAACTTTTTTGTATATATATTGAATCAGTCATTTGTTAGGTTTCTGTGAGTTGGAAAGGAGAGTTAGGTCACCAAGTACAAGGTTTTTGTGAAGAAGGAAAAAAGAAATATGTCCAAACTAATATGAGATATTTCAAAACAAGAAAGCAACAGATGTGGTTTGAAAAAAAAAATAAAGGATAAGTATTATAGAGTAGCAAGAAATGGGACAAAACTAAGGGAAAGTAAATTACAGATACTGAGCATTTAGGGGATGCTGTATGTGTCCTGATGAAATGGCAAGGAAATTGACAGAAGAAGGCTTCTTTCTACACTTGTCTCCCATTATAGTGTGTGTGTGGTGTGAGAGTGTGTGTGTGTGTGTGTGTGTGTGTGTGTGTGTGTGTGTGTGCACGTGCGAGTAAATGAAAATTTAGAGCAGTACAATTTATTTTTAGTAAAGAACCAAAATTCTAATTATACAATAGGATGCAGTTTTGAAAAGTCACAACACCTTTGCAATAAGCAGTAGAACATTCAGAATACTTGAAGAATTCTACATGTGCCTTGGTTGGCTATTTTTACAGGTCACACTACTCTCCCATCTGATAGAACTGTTTTCTGACCTGTTTCCATAGGCTGGTTTTAGCCATATCTGAAGGTTGACAAGGGGAATTAGGGGAAATGTCCTTCTTTCTCTCTGTTTTATGCCTTTTATTTCTATTTTTCTAATTTTGCACAGTATAATTTGTTTTTGTTCATTGGACTATTAAATAGCATAAGTCATTTATCAGTTCTTGTCTCTATGGACTTGAGAATTGGTCCTTGTTTGAGGTTGTTATGAGTTTTTCTATTATAAATCTTATTGGAAATGATGTTTGAAGCAATTGTCCACATGCTTTTGAGTACATATCAAGTTGTGAAGTGTTGGGGATACATCCTATACAAATACCAGCTGCAGAGGAAGCTGTGGGTTTCCCACACGGTGACACTCACACACTCCCCAACAATTTATGAGTGACAGTGATCCTCCTCATTGTTGTTTGTACTTGACATTGTATGTATCTTTTTCTAATTTTCTATTACTTTATACTATGATGTCACGTTGATAGGATTGAGAGTGACCTAGACATACAGACATCTAGGTATGTGTGTGGGGTCTCTAGATTAGGTTACCTGAAGTGGGAATAAACGGTGTAACTTCAGGTGGCACCTTTCCCTTGTGTCCTGAGATCCTGCGCTTAGGAAAAAGGAGAAGACAAGATGAACATTAACATTCATTTCTAGACCAAGGGGAAGTTAAGGAAAAAAGGCTGGCCCCCTTTCACAGATCCAAGCAGAGAGAGAACCCACCACCAAACAAACAAGCACACTCCAAACTAGCAAACAAGAGGAACTCCAGGCTTAAGCCGAGACTGATTTTTGCAGCTGTATAGCTAGAATGCCAGACCCACCCAAGAAACACCTTAGGACTAGGATCTGGCCAAGGTGATAAACCTCCTCCAGCCAGAACTGGCTGGAGATAATTTACAATTATAATAAACTTTGAATCTATTGGGGGACATTATTCAAACTACCACAACAACTGCAAGCCAAAATAAGCTCTCCATCCTTAGATGGCTTCTTGTCAGGAACATGGTCACAGCAATGAGAAACTAAGCTAATATGGACTCTTTCTTATTATGGTCTTTGTTCGTAATTCCAAAATGACTACAGAAGCTGAAAACCAAGTTAGGTGTATTTCGTGAATTTTTATAGATTTGTCAGAACACTTTGTATTTTAGGTACAAGATATTTGTGAAGGAATTAGAGCACAAGTATCTTTCACCACACCACAGTTTGGCTTCTGCTTTCTTATATGCTATCATTATATGATTAGATATCTATTACTTTTACAAATAAAGTCATTATATTTTTTTCAATTTTATGTATTTTCAAGTTCAGGCATGCACTGGCATCTCTTGCCATTGCAGATGATCACCAGATGCATGGACCACTTTAGTGTGTCTAGCTTTGCATGGGTAGTGAGGAATCCAACCTGCACAGTCAGGCTTTGCAAGCATACACTTTTATATCCTGAGACACCTTCCCAGCCTGTCATTCGTCTTTTAATGAACTGTGATATTTTTGCTTAAATGTTTGTTGTGGTTTGATTATGAAATGCCACCCATAGCCTCAAATTCAATTCCCAGCTGGTAAAGCTTTTGAAAGGTAGAGCCTTGCTGCAGGTATGTTATTTCAGACAGACATCGGGGTTGATAATTACAGCCTACTGGATGTTCTTGTTAGCTTGCTCAGACAAAAAAAGGTTGGGCATAGAACAAAAAAAGGTTGGGCATAGAAGACATCAGTACTTTTTTTTTTTTCCTTCTTAAACATTTGCCAGTTGTAACCTTAGGTAAAACACTCTAACAGTCCTTTGTTTTATCAACAAATCCAAATCATGCAATCTGTCAAAGATTTAAATTATTATCACAAACATTCAAGCCCATCTAAATTTTTATCTGTTAATTGATTCTGTAAGGCAATTTAAAAGGCAGATTTGAAGTTTGCCATCTTGCTTGTACTTAAGAACATCTGTGTAATGTTGAAACAAGCATGAATAAGCACTTTGTGTCTTAAAGCTAAAAGCCTACTATTAGTAACTTAATTTGCCACATGTAACAGAATAAAACTGTCTACAGGTAAAACATCTTATTTTTCCTATCAATATTAAGAAATATCCTTTCTGGGCTGGGCATGCTGGTTCACACATTTGATCCCAGCAATCAGGAGGCACATTTAACCATGAGAAAGCTATACACTTTGGGGCCCTGTCACCACTGAACTGCCTCAATATTATACAAATGCTCACCTGACTCAGCAACATAGCTCTTTCACCTAAGCTCTGTCTCCCAAAGTCCCTAGAACTTTCTCCTAAATTACCATAAGCTGGGGACCAAGTATTCAAAACACATGACGGTATGGGAGACATTTTGCATTCAAACCACCACAACGGTGGATGTCCTTGAAGTGAGTTAGTTTAATAAATTTCAAGTCAACCCAAACATTACATTTGGTTTTAATGTGGGCCACTGGTTAGCCCCACTGTTCTCCTTTGCTAGAGAACTGTAGCTAAAGAGGAGAACCCTTTGGAAGTAGATACATTAGTATGGAGGGGTCATATGTAGCAGGTGCTTATCAGCGTAAACATACCATGAGGAGGAGGAAAAACACATCACTGTGTTCTACAAGGGCAGGGGACACGGTAACATTGCCAAATCAAGAGTTATTGACTATGTGTGGCGGAGATCCAGGATGTCTTCTGGAGCCAAGTAGCCTGGCTTCTCAATCCAGTGACTTTGTTCTACATTCCAAGATGTGGTGAAATCATTAAGCTGGGGGAATTTTCTCCTCATCTATAACAGAAAGCATACATAGGAGCTCCTCATGTCACTCCATCAGAATTTTTAAATACTTTGCCTATTTAAAAATTTGTCTTTATCCCATCTTGTACACCCACATTCACTCCCCTCATGCCTACCTACACATTAGATTGCCTAGGTTAATGTAACAAAATACCACAGACCTGGTACAAATCAATCAATGGAGGTTTCTTTTTTTCATAGCTCTCAATGTCAAGAAAGTCAAAATCAGTTCTTACAAATTAGATTTACTTCTGATTCTTTATTTGTTGACTCATAAACAGCATGTACAACAATTTTCTCCTGTGGTATTAACTTTACTTTCTTGTTTTTGGGACAAAGCACCTGACCCACAGCAGGTGATGGGAGGAAAGTTTTAATTTTGGGCCTATAGTCTTGAAGGAAAGCTTCATGATGGCAGGGGAAAACATGGCATGAGCAGAGGCTGGACATCACCTCTGGCACAGCAGGTGAAAATCAGTAGCAGGAGAGTGAGCTGAGCTCTTGCAAGGGGGAGCTGGGCTATCACACCCACAAATCTGCCCCAAACAACACACGTCCTCCAGCAAGGCTCCACCTTCCAAATCACTACCAGCTGGACACCAAACATCCAGAACACATCAGTTAATGTGGGACCTCTGATTCAAACCACACCACATATGCTTTCTCTGAGAACACTTGGAGGAAATAGAAAGAACAAATTCATTTGAATCTGGATCTTGATCTCAGAACCTCATCTAATTTTAATTTCATGGAGGTACCATGCTAAACTGGAATATGGAATTCAAACATATAGATTTTTGGGGTTATAAACAATCAGGTTGTAACACAAGTCCAGCAATAGAATTGTTTTTAATTTTCATACTGTCACGTCTTTTTTCTCAGGAACCATGAAAAAGATGCAATGAAATAATTTATTGAAGAGCAAAGTAAACAAATAAACAAAATGAGGTGAAAAAAAAAGTGTCAAGGTACCTATGTCTAGGTTTTTTGCCAGGATCCAAAGAAGGAAAAGAAAGTGGGTGAAAGTTACATTTTGAGTGAGACTCAGAAAAACTTGTAGGCTCAGGAGTGAGGTTGTGAGAGCAGCTGCCTGGAGGAAGGGGCTTCTCCAGATCTAAGCACATTCTCTCATCAAGGGGATCATCATTTCCTTTGCCTGCTTAGCATGTCTGTAGGTGAAGGGTGGTCTCTTGAGGAGGTGATACATGGGCTCAAGTGGGATTGACTCTTAAGGGAGGGGACTATAGCTTTCCCTCAACAAAAGCCTTGGTACTTAGATTCTCCTTCCTTTCATTTGGTATTTTAAGTCCTATGGAGGAGCATTGTAATGTTTCCCTTTCTAATGTTACCAGGGAAACAGAAGGTTGGGTGTGCCCTTCACGCACCTTCAAGCCTAATGTCTGCCTAGACACCAATCAAAATTTTTTACTTGTCAGGGCTGGGAAGATTGATCAGTGAGTAAAGGACCTGTTATCAAAGTCTTTTGGCCCAGGTTCAATTCCCAAGCCGGCAAAATAAGCCAGACACAGAAACTCAGAAATTGATTTAAAAAAAAAAAAAAGAAAATATTAAAAAAAAAAAGAGGGCTGGAGAGATGGTTCAGCGGTTAAGGCACTTGCCTCCAGTGCCTAAGGCCCCTGGTTCAATTCCCCAGGACCCATATAGGTGGTGGCTCTGTGCTCTCTCGCTCTCTCTCTCTCTCTCTCTCTCTCTCTTTCTCTCTCTCTCTCTGCCTGTGTCTCTGCTTGAAAATGAATAAATAAAATATTTTTTTAAAAAAAGCAAGAGCCTAGCTTTCATTTGCAGAGGCGAGGTAAACCCTCTGTATGCCTACACACACACACACACCACACACAAATAAATAAATAATGTATAAAAGCACTTGTTAACAGAGAACAGTGTTTGGAATCCTATCATCCAAAGTCAAAATTTTGCTGGAGTTATTAGCATAAAACTCTTCGCTAATCCTAATTTTTCCATCAAAGCTCTGTCCTTCTTAAGAATTTTGTTTTCATGACTTCAGCTCATGACACAACCCAGAGCCACAGCCAGAATGGCTGCCATTTTTTCACTGGTATTCTGTATGATGGATATTTGTCACTATTCTCCCATAAACACCTCAGATTCTTGGCAAAGTGAACATTTTTAGCCAGAGCCCTTGTCATATTTATGGCTCCCATAAAATATAGCATTGCATATGAACAATAACTTAAAAATGAAACAAGAAGATACCTGAAATGTGAAACTATCTGTATGTCTAGAGATGATTAACTTTGTCATTGGGATATAATATACATTGTTTTTGTTTAGAAACAGACTTGACACACTCTCAGGAAGAATTAATCAATTTGACGACCACTGACTCTGACAACTTAGTATCTGAATTAAAGGAATATTACAACATCATTCAAAAGATCATCACACATTAAAGTTCATTTGATTTATTTTCTTATAGAAAACCATCCCAAAATGCTGGTCTCACTAGCATAGAAACACAGGAGTGGCCAGCATGTGTTCAAGCATTCAAAGACAAAATGACTGAATCCATTCCATGTTGGGGATTTCAGTTTGAGCTCAGCATTTATTTCCTGCTTGCAGCCTCAGGAAGTTTCATCATGGTGGATAAAGGGTGACAGAGCAGACTAACTCATATCCTCCTGAATCAGCAGCAGGAGAAGGGCAGTGTGATTGACCTCGCTTGTGAACACCCAGTGGGCTGGACTAATAAACCTTAAGGTTCATACCCAGTGATACATCTCTTCCAGCAAGCTTGTACCGCTTAAAAGGTTCTGCCTTTTGGGAACTAAATATGAGGCTATATTACAAATATTTCAGCACACAGAGACATTTTATATTTAAACTGTCACACATGGGAATTTTGGTGAAGCCTTATCATCAGTCTATAATAAAATGAACTGCACATCTCATTATAGAAAAAAAAATCTTCATTTATAATGTTAATTGTGATCTAGATTTACCAATTCCTGACTGTTCAGAATTTCACCCTGTGAACATCTGTGTTTTCCTTTGTTGTTACAGAAGGGCTTGAGGGACATATTAGCCACTTAGTCACCATGTTTAGTGTTTAGGAACATGAAGCATTCTGAATAATTCCATTAGCAGAGGAAATTTAAATTGGACAAGACTGTGTAGTCCAAGTGGAATGTCATTATTTGAACATTATGCATAGAGTCTTCCCTGACCATTCTATATGAAATTTTTTGAAATTCTTTTTTTTTTTTTTACCAAATAGAAATTTCATCTCATTTGAATGACTTCACTTGGAAAGGACTAATAGCAGATGTAGTGATGTGACTTACAATGTGGTGTACAGGAGAACCGTCTATGACTAAAAGAACTCACCACTCACAGCATGGTGAGACTGAGGACCTAAATTCACAAACAGCACATTGTAAGTTCTACAGAGTCTAAGACCTCATGTTCGAAGTGAGGGGAGGGGTCATGAAAATTCAGTCCCCAACCTGAGGAATGGTGGACCATCAACATGGAGATGCCAGAGGATGTCCAGTATGGAGACTGGATCACCATGAAAAATGTAAGGAGGGTTTTGTTCTTATCTGTTGTTTACAAAAACAAACAGCAGAGGGACAATGACTCAGGTTAGGTGCCTATCACAGATGTCCACAAAAGTTTATTTCATTCCTTTATGAAAATCATAGACCTCAATGGTGAGGTCCAGGCCAGTGAGCAACATTGTCTCAGAGGAGGTGGACAGTGTTCCTCAGGTTCATGCCTATGATTGTCAACTGGCCTCCGAATGCACGTGCGTGCGCGCGCGCACACACACACACACACACACACCTAAACCCACATACCTGCAAACATTGATACACATGAATATATACCACACATACATACACATGCCCCCCCCAAAAAAAAAACAGAAACTGGATTTTGGTCAATTCAATGTTTATCATTTAGAACTTTGAGGAAATTAAGTACAATGACCAAAATTGTGAGATTGATTCTGAGAAACAGTGGGCAATTTGTTAGAGCAAACCTCAGAAGACAAATTTAAGGATAATGACTGACTTGTTACATAATTCTAAAGAAAATCTGCACATGGCATGGTGGCTCATCCCTGTACGCCCAGCATGCCTGAGGATGAGGTAGGGGGATTACTGAGAATTTGACACCTGGGTGGACTATGTATTAAATCCTATAACAGTCTTTGCTACAGAGTGAGACCCTTTCTCAAGATAAAGCAAATCAGTAATGACAATAAAATGAGCTGAAATAAAATAAATTAAATAAATATAAACTCAAGATGCTTTTTATTAAGTAATCACTTCATGGAAATAGAATTTCTTAATCTGTTAACCTATATTGTTGTAAATATTCCTTTTTTTTTTAACATGTAGGCACCAGAAAGTCTTTAATACTGATTACAGTAATTGCCAAAGTCACTTAAGTGTCATATACATTGCTGTAAAATGCTAGAGGCACTCTGACACTTCTGGTTATTCACTCAAGAAGCTCCAATGGAGGTAACCTTGCATTTTATTATCACACAATTTTATTTTTCATTGGCCGCTTCACTCAATAGAATTGCTTTCTTTCAGGCAAAGTCTAACTCTAGCCCAGGGTGGCTTCCAACTTACAGAAATCCTTCTACTTGGGGCTCGCTAGTGAGTGCTGAGTTTAAAGGCATGGGCCACCACTCCTGGCTTTGAATAAAATGTGAGAGATACCTTTTATCTCTACCTTCAAATGTTATATTTTCATGAAATTGGGATGTGCTGTAGACCAACTTTTCATAACTATCATGTGCATCTGCGTCACCTGAGAGGCTTGTTACATGGGATTCTGACTCAGCTGGTGTAAATAGGACCTGAGAATCTGCATTTCCTCACCATGCTGCAGGCTGCTATTTTTAAGCAATGGTTTTACTCTGGTGTAGTAGTTTTGAATAAATGTCCCCCAAAAGAATTAAAAGTTTATTAAATTGTTAATTGTCTCCAAGCTTCTGACTGGAGGAAGTGCCACTTTGGCCTAGCTTCCTGAGGACTGACCCTTTCTAATTTGAATGCAAAATACTAGTGATAGGTATGCAAAGAAGAGCCAGAACCCTAGTCTGGAGTTCTGCATTTTTGTGAATTACAGTGTGCTTGCTTGCTTCTGGAGGGGCTGGGCCTGTCTCTGTCTCTGCTTGGATCTGTGAAAGGGGGCCAGCCTTTCCTTAACTTCCTCTGGATCTGTTGAATAAATATTTTCCTCCCCAAATTGTGCCTGGTTTGGAGATTCATCCCAGAGGCGTGAGGCTAACTATGACATCTGGTTTTCTTGAGGATCTAAATAGAAGCAGAAAAATGCAATTTCTATACTTAAATTGAAAGGCACATATTAAAATTGATTAAGCAGATAGTGCTTCTGCCCAGACTCTTACCACTGAAATCTGGATATTTTAGTCATCACAGATATTTCAGCTCTATTGATTTATTATTAAAACATTTGTAGCTGTCCCCACTGTGTGCTGAGCATTAGAGACAGGAAGGTCTTTAACTCTAGAACTCTAATTTTAGCAAGGAGATAGAAGGACAGTCAAGACATTACAACATAATTTTGCAAAATAAGAGTTTTACCCGGGAAATCAAGATAGGAGGGCATTTGGTTATCATTGCTTAGAATGAACATTCCTGATGGCTGAGTAGCAACCATCAGAGGTTAGATTGTAGTTATGAGAATGGCTGTGGATTCAGGGTTCCTTGTCAGTTTACCTGGCCCCTCTCCACTCTCTGCCTTAGCTCTTCAGGATCCAAGGAAGTGTTCTCCTCTCCTGTGCCTTGTGGCTTATTTGTGAGGTAACATCAAGTCTGGTTAGGCTACCTAGTCCATTGACTCCTAGAAGGACTGGATGAAAGCTACTTGCACTCATACAAATGTCTGAAATGCACAGTAGCTCTTTGAAAAGTGGGAAATGATACAATGCAATAAAATATTAGGAAAGGTTAAATCAAGTGAAATTATGATTAAATCATGTTAATTGGGAAATAAGGAAGAGGCTCTTGAGTGGTTGAATTTTATAGTCCACCAAATATGGCAAAATCCAAACCTCTTTTATTAAATATAGTGAGGGAGAATATGATTGGATCAGTCAAGGTCTCATGATGCTGCAAATGAATTCCAGATGCAAGCACCAATTCTGTGCATCTGGCTTTATGTGGGTATTAGAGAATCAAAAGTAAACTTTTCAAGCAAGTACCTTTAACAACAGAGCCATCTCTCCAACCCTCAAAAAGCTTTAATTCTGAGGGGCTGAAATTTTTTTTTTTCTATAAGGTATATGGTCACATTGAAGTAATAAAATTTGAGTATAGACTCAAATATTATGAATGCTAAAATTCTGCTTAATGTCTTCAGCCACATATATCTTCCTGTTTTAAAATCATTGCCTGAGGGACGCTATACTATTCACAGTTGCTTTTTTTTATTCTGCCATCTGGATAGGTTGTTCTTTTCATTGAGAAATGAGATGACAAGTTAAAACCATTTATACATACATATATATATATATATGTATATATATATTATTTATGTGTTTTAAATTCAACTTGTTTGAGTAAGGTAGTATGAACTTGATGGAAAGGAGGAGCCACAAATAACAAGTGCTCTGAAAGTTCATGATGAAGTAAGTATGCTACAACCTGCCTACATCCCTGTTGAGATGCAAATTCCTGCTTCTCTCCAAACTCACGTCTACTCCAGACACTGCAGAGTTTTCTTTGTTTGGAGGAACTTGTTCTAGAGAATCTGTGGTGGACTTTTGCCTCTCACAGGACAACTTCTTTTGGAAGTAGATATGGTAAGCTGTGTACGAGGACTGTCAGGGTTTGAATATGACCTGATCCTTATGGCTCCTGTGTTGAAGATGAAGTTCCCAGCTGGTGGTGTGATTTTGGGAGTCAGTGGAAACTTTAGGAGGTAGAATCCAGCTGGAGGAATTAGGCCCTTGAGGAAGGACCCCTGGGAATATCATGTCCTTCTTCCCTTCTCTTTTCTCTACTTGCTGTCTGCCAGGAGGTGAAGAAGCCTCTGCCCCATGATCCATTGCTGCTATGGTACTTTGCCTTGCCACGGGCTTATAAATGACAGAGCCAGGCATGTTGAACAGGAGCTTCTGAAACTGAAAAGATCAAAATAGCCATAAGAACTCCATTGTGTGCTCAGCCCTCCATCTTAGCTAAAAGCTGACCTCAAACAGATGTTCTCATAAAAGACATGTCTGTGTGCCAAAAGATATCTTACTACCCCTAGACTCAGCCAGCAGAAGATAAGATAGAAAAAAGGTCCTTGACTGTCTACAGTCAGGTTATTCTGACACATCAAAGCCACACCTGCAGAAGTTTGGAAAGTCCCCAATTGTGATTTTTTTTTCAGTTTTTGCCCTTAAATACTCAGAGTTTTAACCACTGGTGGTCGCATCCCCATAGCTGCTGTGCCATTGTGTGTGTCTGATAGCGGCCCAAGCTCAAGCTTGTAATAAAGATCCTTATGTGCTAGCATCGGACTTGGTCTCCCTAGTTGTCTCTGTGGGGCTCTCACTCTTCAGGCACAACAAAACCATGAGCTGAAATAAACCCTTCTTCCAAGACATTGTTCTGATTGGCAGGAGATTATAATAAAAAGAATCAAAAGTACTCCAGGAAGAATAATCTTTAAGCCTGTTATAGAGTAAATCCCTCCTAATTGAAATATTCTCTCCTGAAGGGAGTAGGAAATCAAGAAATCAAGTGCTTAGGAGGAGACTCTCCGACCAACCCAGCTGCCTACATGCCAGTGACTCTCTGACCAGCCAATCAGCTTGTAAGTAGTGCAATGTGCTGGAACAGATGCAGCTTACATGATTCGTCACCTATGCTGAAGTGGCCGTTTCATTGCTACAGCTACCTTTGAGTCATACATTGCTCCCGTAAGCAACCCCTTAACCTGATCTATAAGTAGTTTCAATAAACTCATTGGTTCACCAAAGTAGGATTTGGTATAATTGTACTTTGGTCTTTTGTTTTTGCCCTTTCTGCGGTTAATAAATGTATGTTACCATCTCCCTGGGTAAAATGTCTCATGTGACACTTGGCCCTGAACAGGCATGTGACAACACCTTAAAATGCTGTGGCTGGAAATGGCTTGGGAACCTGGGGTTATTGCACATTGATAGTTAACCAAAGGGTTTGTCACAGTGGATGGAAGCCACAAAAGAACGCAAGGACATGTGCTCCAAATTTAAGTAGTAAGAATATTATTTTATTTCAGCAAATGAAGGCAAAGAGCCAAGCCAGGGAATGATGGGGATTAGAAATAAGAGAGAAAGGAGAAAAATGACACCTTATTATAAATGCAATAGAAGCAGCTGTATATATGCTGTTATCACAAGGTATCACTCAATGCCGAGTATATCTTATCGCTAAAGTTCACCCCTTAGTCACTGAAGAGCAAAGTCACAATGATCACTCAATGTACTGTGATTCTTTGACATCCAAAACCAGCAGGGCCTCAAAAGGCCTAATTCAAGCTATTTCTCCTACTATTCCCCTGCAGTTAAAATAAGGTCCCTGACCAAAAAGTAAAACTATACCACCAAAAACAAAATCTTCCTTATTGAAGAGACCAGGCAAAGCTCATGCTTAACTAGATTTTAGGTTTTGTCCCCTGCTGGCTCCATGCCATTATCCAGCCACAGTTTCCCAGAGAAACCAGGGAACCCTCTTTTTCTTGCAAACATCATTATACACAGCCCCTGTTATTCAGATTGTTTTCCAAGTGCACCCACCTTGTGTACTTGTATAGTATGACATCTTACCACATGTGGTGAGGAACTTGCAGAATGAATCACCTCTAATTTTGTTCCTGTATGACTTCCTCCTGTTTACTCTCAAGGGCAAACAGAGATGTTAATGCACATAGGAACCAGGATTCTGAAATCCCAAGGAAAGACTAAGAAATGCAGACCAGACTGCTTGCTTCTGTAGCACAGCTCTTATGTAGTCATCAAGATAATAAATGCCTCCACTATGAACATTAGGTAATGCCTAGGAAACAGTTCTCATCCTTCTCCTAAAGTCCTCCAATGAAGAAGAACTTTCATTTCTAAGAGACTAGATTTTTTAAAAAATCTTTTGTGAGACACTGTATAAAAGATTTCTTACCTTATGTGAAAATGTTCCAAATTGCCAATAAAAATCTTCAAGATCAAGAACTAGGTCTTGTATGTGTTTTTTTTATTTAAAAGTTTCATTTTTCATATAATTTATTTTGATCCTAATAATCTCCTGATGCCTTCTCTCGAGCTCCTTCTCCCCTATTTATTCCATTGAATTATTCTCTTCTTCTTTCCAACCAGTCTCTCTTCTACTTGGATGTATTTTTTCCCTGCTTTGCTATCCATTTTAGAATGGTGATGGGCCCAGTATCCTACAAAGTTTGTGAAGATAACAACAGCTACTGAAAAGGTGTGAGTGTAATGGATACCTCATGTCTGAAAATCAGTATACCTAAGCACTCCTCCCCTTTCTCAGGCTCTTACATTCTTTTCTCCAGACCTTTTCCACAATGTTCCCTGACCCTCTGAGTGCATGATAGAGATGTTTTATTTAGCACTGAGTATATGATTTAACTTGCATATCTGTGTATGTGTGGGGGGGTTATGTGTGCTTGTGTTCACACACAGCTCAGGAGAACAGGTCTGTGCTTATCTGGGACACTGTTGACTCTTTTCACTAACTGTGTATTTGACTAATGGGTAGAAAAATTTTAGTGGATTATATCTCTTACCCTTTTCCTCTAGTCATGTCTCAGTGACATATTATAAAAGAAAGAATCCACTATTTGCACATTTCAAATACAATGTTAACTATCTCTTATTGGCACTCTATTTCTTTTCTTCTTACAAGACACTAACATGCATGTAACTAGCAGAGTAAATAAAGTCTTTTTATTGTTTGCCACTGTACATGGACAATGTGGGGTCTTGTTAGGATCCTAAGATGCTCACTCTGTATTCTGTCCCATAGCTCACAAAAATAATGTAATAATAAATTAAATAAATATAAAAACAATTATATCCACTAATGCAACTAGCATTATTAAAATTACACTATTTCAATTATAATTGTTGGTGTAAATTGTTATAGACTGAAAACAGAAAACACTCTGACACGTGTAAGTAATCATAGTTTAAATCATATATTAACAAGATTTTAAATACCAAATGTATTAGTAAACTTATAAAGACAATGAAGTAGCAAGATCTCGTATATGCAAATAAAACTAAGCAAGGCTGTGATATTAATAAGTAATTGAAGGTATAACTGAAGGCAAAGCAAGTAAAATACGGCAAGAGAAGGTTGTGTCTTATTGGTAATATGTAAAATCTACAATGAAAATGTGTTCCCAAACCTTTGTGTGCTGAATAGCATAGTGTTAAATTTAAATATCAATGAAAGTGGAGACCATAAGTAATGAGAGTGTCTTTAGGTGCCAAATAGATCAAGAAAATTTGAATTAAACTAGGATGAAAAATCTAATTAACATACTTCATAAGGTTGTTCAATAATTACAGTGTCTATTAAACCTCAGTCTACACATACATGGGATATTTCCCCTCTTACACATCTGCAGTCTACACATACATGAGATATTTCCCCTCTAACACATCTGCAGAATCCACTCAAAAGAGCTGGCACAAAAATTCAGCTAAAGAAGATACAATTCAATGTTTGTAATGCCCTTTAATCATAAGGCAGTATGAAATTAATCAAAATTAGGTACAAAACAAGTACTAAAAGTCTGTCTCTTAATTGACTCTTGAAGGCAAAAATAATTGATGAATAGTTGCAAAATAACCAAGAAAAAAACATGCAAAATATATATGTCATGTCAGAAAGCAGGATGGATGAATTTATCTTTAATTAGAAATGTGGTTTAAATAAGGTTTAATGCTTATTGAAATTTCAATATGAGAAAGCATAGTTTGTATCATTTTAGCAGTGAATGTTTCTGCAGCTGTTAGGACTTCATGCTAAATTGACTTCTAGCAAAAAAAAATAGTTTCTGGAGCCATTAAAATATAGTATTGGTTAGGTGTGGTGCATACACACTTGTAATCCCAGCATTTGGAAGACTGAATTCAAAGTTGGAAGACCACATTCTTAATAAAAGGCATTTCTCTCCAGAATCCCTTTGTATCATGACCTTGCCCATTAGAACTCTGTCTTTCCTTATAAAGCAGAAGGAAATAAACACTGAGAGAGTTCTCCCTCTACTGTTCTCTCATTACGTAAAATTCAAAGTCTAGAATTGATAAGCTTCATTCCAAAGATTTCCAGGTATGCAGTGTCAAAAATAATTAGACCAATATACCTTAAAAAAATTAAAATAATCATTCACTTTGGGGAATAATTACCAAGCCAAGCTCAAATGAAAGGCTTATTTTTGTGCTTCCAATACATATAATTAAATTATATAACAGATAAATGGTTATGATGCTTTTTAGTTCATTGAAAAAATAAGTACAATGCTTTTAAAAATTATTTTCACCAAGTATGAGAGATGACTGACAGAGAACATAGTCTGTTTTTTTTTCTCCTGCTGAATAGGTCTGTTCTGAAAAGTAAATAAGTGTTTGGTGAAGATATGAAAAGGTGGCATGAAATGAATCTGTCACTTTGCAGGACAAGATAAGAGCAACGTGTTAACAGTGACTAGCGAAGCACAGAAGAGTTATTCCTTTCTGGAAACAGGTGAATGCCAATTTTCGAATGGTGTATGGAGAGTCAAACTCCCTTCAGAGCTCAGGAAGTATCCAGAGAAAAATGCTGTGTTTCATGGCATAATGCCCTGATCACTTGTGAGAGGGGATGGGAGTGATATTGCTTCAGAATGACAAGAGTCACTCCTACTTCTCTGAGAGCTTTTGAGGATATATATTTGTGTGTGTGTGTGTGTGTGTGTGTGTGTGTGTGTGTCTGTGTGTGTACTTTGATATTAGGATATTTATTTATATAATATTTATTAAATATTAGGATATTTATTTGAGAATGCATATAGTGTTGCATCCCAGCCTAGCTGAGTAACCTTGAACTAAGTTTTAGTAACCCTGAACTAAGTTTTAGAAAGAAGCCAGGCGTGGGGGCACATACCTTTAATCCTAGCACACCTGTGTCCCCCTAGGTAAAGGTGATAGAAGTGCTAATAAGCTTTGCTGGCTGAGTTCCCTTGGCTGTGTTCCTGTTTCCTGAGCCCCATTGTGAAAGATTTAAGGCAATACAATGCATCCTTGGGTTGTATATAAGGTTGGATACTGGAATAAAGTTTTGACATTTGCTCAGACACTTCTTCCAGCTGTGAGTGTATTTGAGGCTCCGGCTGCGCATTCATCTTTCCCCATGGGGCCTGTCTCCTGCTGGCCAGTGAGACAGGCTCAACCGCAGGGGACCAGGGATCCGTGACTGACTCCCCCATACTCAACATATATGTACTTTGATTCAAGGACATACTATGATATGATTATATTCCTTTCCCATTTTGCCCCCTCCACCACCTCTTTTCTATGGAGCACCCCACTCTTTCTAAGTAGTCTTTCTTCCATGCTGATGTCCATTTTTGATCTTCTCTGTCCTTTCTGTCAAAATATTAATGGGCTCCATACAATATTGTGCAGTTCTTGTGGGAGTCATGACAAGTAAGTTTATAAATGCACCAGGGAGTTCATGTCCTAAGAACAGTGGCTGCCCAAATTACTCCTTCCCACCCTGTGACTCTTATATTCTGTTCTCCCCTATGCCACCTAATTCTGCAATCTTATCAGAGCCTTGGGGGAGCGTGGAACATGATAGAACTATCTCATTTCCCACAGTAATGATTTCTGTTGAGTTCCTTCATTGGTTGTCAGATGCTGTCATCTAAAACAAGATTCAGTTGAGTTGCATCATCAAGGTGACTCTTAGGGGGCTGTTCAATGTGCAGTTCTCTAGGGTAGTCTTGATAATATGGGGGCCCTGGCTTGCCCCATTCCTTCTATAAATGTATGGCCCATGTTATTTCTGTCACTTAGAGAGGAGACAATACTAATTTTTAATCTCTGGATGAATGTTGAAATGTATGGCAAGAATGGGTCACTGAGAATTTGCCCGTGTCTGATGTCCTCTGATCTCAGAAGCCAAGCAGAGCTCAGGCTAATGTGATAAGGGAGGGTAGTGGGGCCATAGGCTTTCCTCAGAGATGTGCTGGTCCCTAGCCATTGGGTCACGAACTCCTTCCTAGGCTGTAATTTTCATCAGAAAGCCCAAGCATCCATTCTGCATCTGCTGTTTTGAAAGTATTCATCTCCTGCCTACCTTTGCTCTTTTTCACACACATGTATTTTTTTCCTCCACTCATTAAGTAGCTGTCTACTAATGAAGCTATGCTAACTTCCTTTCCATTGTCTTTTGCTTTAAATAACTTCATCCTAAGCTATGCCTTAATAAGTCTTACCTTATAGCACTTACCAAAGCATGTAGACGTGTACAGTTCCTCTGCTAATTGGATCCTTGCTATTGCTTGCAAGCATTCAAGGTTATTACCATCAACCTTCAAGGTAAGAATGAAAAATGAAAATTTTCTGTAACTTAGCAACTATTTCAGTCAAGTGTTTAAGAACTATTCCAGGAAGACAAGAAGTCACACTGATTGACACTAATCAGTCCTTAAAAGACAGTCCATAGCTGCTTGGGTCATTATTATTCTGGTGAATTCTGAGCCAGATAGAGAACTCTCATGTCCTAGCATAACTACTCACTGAGGACAAGTGAGTGAATGTGAGTCCTGACTATGAAGGATCTTACTCACAAACCAAGAATTACCATAAAAAATGCAATTGATACCAGATAGAAATGATTGCTTCTGCTACAAAATGCATTAAAATAAGAGGCACTTGGGCAAGGTGCCAGTGGAAATTTTGTTGGCTCTTCTGGATCCAGGCTTTCTTTTTCATTTTCCTCTTTCTTGTTTACCTCCCTCCTCCATTCCTGTGTTCTACTTCTACACCTCCTTCTTTTCTTTCTTCCCATCTTCCTTGCTTTTTATTGCCAGAATAGCCCTCTAAAAAAATCATGATTGAACTAAAAGTCTTCTTCTTACTCTATCCCTGGTTTTCTTATCGTGTATGCTGTCTTCACAGATCTTGAGAACCTATGCTTGACAATCTGCCATCATCTACAAAGGCGACACTCTTCAGTCTTGTTCATGTTATATTTTCCCTACTGATTCCTGATTACCTATCACATCACTACTTAATGTGATCACAAGTTATATATATATCATGTGTCCCACAAAGCCTAGTACAACAGTGACAAAAAGCAAATGCTCAAAGCCTGGAGTGCCCATTGAATCCTCTCAGCTGGCCTCTCATTACCAAATGAAATGGGAAGAGGGATGAGAAGACAGATCATGTGTTACAGGTTCTTACATGCAAAACCTTGGAGAATAGGTTCAATTCTACAGCATCCAGGTAAGCTAGGTACAAAATGTGTCATAAATGTTGATTGTTCATTTGAAGGGACCAGAGGCTCTGGTGTGTGCGCACACACACACAAATGTATATATTTTTTAAAAAATTAAAAAGTAAATGAAATGTCAAGCATTCAGCCAAGATCAGTGATTAGAGGCTTCCATAGACAGAGTGAGGCCATCAGAGAAAAGGTTGGTGAACTTAACCTTCAAAGAATTAAGAGGAATCAACCAAGCTCTTAAAGAGAAGTAGATGATCTCCTTGACATATTGAGGTTTGCTCAGTCTTTTCATCACTGTGAGGTGCCATAGTTAAACACTCTCTGCTCTGACTTATGGATGTCAGGTTTACTTCTAAAAACCCTCTGGCGAATCTTAGAGTTCAGAGATTCTCCATTTTTATTAACATTTATGACTGTGATACATTTATGACAGTCGTGATACTATTTTAATGGGGAAAGTAATAGCATGATTTTGCTTTCTTCCTGGTTAATAGGCATTGCTGAGGAAGGAATCAGGGCTCATTGAGGCACAGAGTTTCCTAGGGAAGGGCACATT
This sequence comes from Zapus hudsonius, assembly GCA_004024765.1. Classification (NCBI taxonomy): domain Eukaryota; kingdom Metazoa; phylum Chordata; class Mammalia; order Rodentia; family Dipodidae; genus Zapus; species Zapus hudsonius. The sequence goes on from PVHP010000697.1 coordinate 75,692, forward strand.
TGGATTTTAAAAGACATCCATGAAAAGCAGGTTAAAACTGACCGATGAGATTGAGGTTAAGTGACCAACCCATGATCTAGAAGGAAACCATAAAAGGAGTTTTGCCAATTATCATTCTGTGTTTCTTTTTTAATGAAAAGTAAGGGATGCTTATGAAATGGACATACAAGACAGAGCAGAATAAAATAGACCAGAATTTATATTTAGGAAGAAGGCAATTACCTTCATGGAATATATGTGTGGGGTGTAGGGCAAGCATAGCTTGTAGATTTCTTTTTTATGTATAATTTATTTATGTATGTATTTAATAAGTGGTGTATGTGTGTATGTGTGCGTGTGTGTGTGTGTGTGTGTGTGTGTGTGTGTGTGTGTGTGTGCTGCACATGCACATACAACAACAGGTCCTCTTGCCACTGCAAACAAATACCAGACACTAGTGCTGCTTTCGGCTTATGTGGGTGACTTAGGAATTTAACATTGAACTGGCAATTTTTGCAAGCAAACACCTTTAACCACTGAGCATCTTTCCTGATCACTTCTCTGTAGAGTTCTGGGTGTTCAGATGTTAAAACTAATTTTTTAAAGTCAATGAACACAAACAAGTTTAATTCTGAACATTGCAAGATATGGTGCTATTTTAAAAGAGAAGATGGAAAGAAGTCTGCATGTGACATGCAAACAGGGAACAGTGCCTGGCTGGGTTTAGTCAGTGCACTGTGGAGGCTGGGCTGAGGCCTGCTGGGCTCCCTGCTGCTTCCAGAGTCACAATAATAAGATCTACACAACTCTCTTAAGATCATCAGGTACTATGGAACTTTCATGTCTATGTCCCCTCTTTGATATCACTTGTTCTCTTTGGTTTCTTCCTTTTTGTAGCCCCCAGCTCATACCCAGCACTTGGGGGTGATTACTTTCCCAGAACTTAATCTAGATACATTAGTTTATTTGTCTCAGTCTCCCAAGATATATTTCTGCCAATAACTAAAAACAAATATATCAATCAGTATATTTTCTTTGAGAAATGTACAAAAGAGTGTCACACCTAAAATAATACTGGAGAGTACATTGGGATGTGTTGTGTACATGTTTGGAGCATTCCTGAAAGGAGAGAGAGAGAGAGAGAGAGAGAGAGAGAGAGAGAGAGAGAGAGAGAGAGAGAGAGAGAGAGAGAGACTAAAAACTCACAAGGCCCTCCCTATCATTATCTATAACTAGAAATAATTGCTGAGGGGTGGGGATGACACTGGTGGTAACTGTCTGAATGTTGTAGTGAAGACTGTCAACTATGGAGCTTCTGTGAGTCATCTCCTGTCTTAGTCACACGGCTCTGGGATGAATCTCCAAACCAGGCAGTTTTGGGAAGAAAGTATTTATTGAAATAGCAAATCCTGAAGAAGTTCCAATAATGATGGAATAGGCTGGCCCCCTTTCATAGATATAAGCAGAGAGACAGAGACCCAACATCCCCAAAGCAAGCAAGCACACACTGTCCCTAACTAAAACAATAGCAGGACTGTCAGACTTCAGCTCCCTTTGCATATTTATAGCTGGAATTTTACATCTATAGCAGGTGAGCTGAGGATTAGAATTTAGATAATACCCAGCAAAAATTCCAATGCACCCCAAAATTCAAGGAGTACCCAAATTCCTGTCTACAAAGTTAAAGAATTAAAATCATAGACAACATTATTAAGATATATTGGGAGACATTTAAGGGAACATGGGGAGTTACAGAGTTCTCCAGCCACCAGTGTGGGTAGAAAATGTGGAGAGTTTTAACAGAATTTATGCTGTTCAGCTAAACAAGCAGGAATGGGAAAGATCATGAGAAGGAAAGATTCAGGTGGAAGAGAAATCCAGCCCCTCACCACAGAGTCCCTAGAGAGTCAGATGTCCTTCCCTTCTTCTAGGTCATGTGTGTGAGAAAGAGACAGGATTATCTTTTCAGTGAGTATTTTCTGCCCTAGGTGAGCAGGGAGACTGGTGGTTGGTTCATACCTGACCAATCAGTTTTAGTGGCTAGGTTTGAGCTCTTCTCCCCCTCAAGGGGAGGGTGTCTATGGAGCTTGCCTGAAACTGTCACTCATCCACTTCAGAATCACCAAAATCTGGCCTAGGTGACACTTCCTCCAGCCAGGCAGCTGGCGACAAGTCTTTAATACATATTTTTAGTCTAATGGGGGACATTTAATCACACTACCACATCTCCCATGGAAGTGATTATACCTCTTCAGCCGTCCAAGTCACTTCTGGTGTTATAGGAAAGCCCTTTGTCATGCCTCTCTAAGAACCCCAATAAACACATCTTTTCACCAAGCATGATTGTATCCCTTCTCTATCTGGCATAAATTCAATTTGACGCTCCCAGAAAAAGACGGTGTCTAAACAGGGACTGACAAAACCACTGTCTATTCTGGAATGAAAAGTTGTATGACCCCTGTTATGGGTTAAAAGACATGGACGTGATGCTGGCTTATTTGAGGGTGATATGTCCTGCAGAGCACTCTTCCTATGTCTGTACTTTCTGTGTGGTATCGTTGGCATATGGTGACAGTCATATGATCCCTGCTATGAGTGAAAGACAACTCATGTTGACCCAAAGAGTATGGAACATCCCTGGGAAGAACCCTTGAGTAGCTCGTTTCTTCTGCATAGTATGGGGTGATACATGTCCTTAGAAGAATAAGAGTCCATCTTGAGTACCAGGACATCATGAAGTGGATGCTGGGAGAGAGACTATACTGCATTCTCTGAAAGAAGTATTGTGGTGCAGTAGTCAGCCATAGTCCGCTGGGATGAATCTCCAAAGCAGGAAGAGTTTATGGGAAAAGAGGATTTAATGAAGCTACAGATACAGGGGAAGTTCCATAATAGTGAAAGAGGCTGGCCCCCTTTCACAGGTACAACTAGAGAGAGAAACCCATCACCAACACCACACAAACAAACACACACACACACACACACACACACACACAAATACACACACACACACAGGGAGGCAGGAGGTGGGGAGAAGAGATTTTTTCTCCCCCATTTTATAGCCTTATGGTGAGTCTTGTGCCATGGACCAGCTCGGCCAGAGTGCTGGGATCACAGGAACAGGGCCTTGAAGATGTGGGCAGGGAGTTGGCTAAGTGGCAAACAGACACAGACTCAAGGTGAGTGTATCTGAGTGCAATTTTACTGAGCATTTGTCAGAGATATATACAGTTGATTATTGTAACATATTACTTTTTGTTTATACATGCAGTTACGGTTTCTTTAAATGATTAAACCAAGAATTTCAGCAAGGTACATGAGAATAGACAATAGAAAAGCACAGATGAATTTCACATAAATGGTTTTGATGCAAAACTGTGGTTAGTCAGGCCGGGGCTGACTTGGTGTTTGTTTTTCAATTTAAACATTATGCAGTTTTCAGCCATTAAGAATTTGTTTTTAAAGTTTCTTTTAAAAGATTTGATTAGTATAGTTATCCTTAAACCAGCTCCAGAAATATGCCCATATAGGTCTTGAAAATCCAGCTGACTGATAATTTTTATCCCATCTATCTTTAATAGGTTGTAGTTGTCTTATAATGTTAGCCTTCTGTGTCTCAGACAGGAGACACTAGCGAGGCCTGGATCTAGATAGCCTCTGCATGAATGGCAGTGAATACCACAGTATTCTCTTTTCCTTAGTGTTAACCCATCTGTCACCTTTTTCATAGATCCCTCTATGAGGCAATGGAGCGTCAGTGGGCTCAGGGAGTTTCCTTTTACTACCAGTTTCTTTTTGGTCTTTTCCTATTACTCTCCCAGTGCAAGGAATCTCTTTCTCAATACTTTCCCTTAATAATTAATTCTTGTTACAAGTCATCTAGAACTCTTCCCAAAAGTCCTTTAGCTGTTTTCAATCTCTCAATTGCTCTTACTAATGGGTGAGTGACTGAAGGAAAAACTTTATTTTCACTTTCTCTTGGGAAACAAATCATCATAGTTTATTCCCTGTTTTCGTGAAGGTGGACTCAATGAACTAGAAAGAAACAATGAGTTAGAGCCATGAGCAGGTATTATGAAGATCAGAGTGATAAGAGAGCAGCCGAGAACACAAAAGACTTTTTTTTCTTTATTGTTCATGAGTTACATTGTTTAGTGGGCCAACCATGAGTTGTTATCCCCAATTCCCCGTTGCCCCCCTTCCCCATCCCTAGTCAGCTGGATATCCTCTTCCGTGGGCCGTCTGTATCAGTCTTTGTGGTAGGGGACCATGGATAGCCCAGTCTTCAGCCGGGTTCTCATGACCCGAGTGTGTTGTTACTGAGGGTTGCCAAGTCTCTGCTATTCTCCCCCACCATGGCTCTCACAATCTTTCCGCCCCCTCTTCCGCTCCCTTCCCTGAGTCGTGGTGGGTGAGTATTGAGGCTGCTATGGCAAAGACTTTGAGTGCACAGCCTGTTCCAATGGGCAGATTTCCTTGAAGCAACTGCTTCAGTCTATGCAAGTTCTTACACAGACACTGTCAGAGTTGGTGTAACAGCCTTGCAAACGCTATCTCAGATTTGTTGACTTCCTGAATTTTTGGAATTTCCTTCCTATACTGCCAAGGCACAGGAAGGGATGTTTATTTCCAGCTTCCCTGAGCTTCCTTACATCTTGCCCCCTGCTGAGAGGGCTGCCTTCCTGAGATAAACATCAAAGACCCACCCAAGATAATTACAAAGATCAAGTTGACAATAAAACCTAACCATCACATGTGGGATAAGACTACAAGAGACTATAGTGGTAGGTGTGTGGCCCCCGCTGTAAGCATAAGACATGCAACTGAACTCTTCCCACAAACATTTGGCCTGCAGAAGGGAGGGATTGCAATAGGGAAAGACATGAAGATGCTGTTCTCTCTCATCAAATTATGGTATGGCAGGAGTTGTGGAGAAATGGGGGATGCGATGTGGGCTAGCTATTTTTCAGAGCTGATAGGCTACAAGGGAAAGAGGACAAATTAGATGCATGCTAAAGAGCTCTTTGTGGGGTGTAAAAGCTTTGATGCGATGGGGAGAATTGGATGGAGCAAGACAAAAGTGACAAAGGGCACCCCTCAGGAAACCTTGAGGAAGGGAGGACACATAGTTTAGCATGCAGACAGGAGCTTAATAATGGCTCAGTATGGAAAACTCTGATAATTAGGGAACACTGCCTCTGAACAGATTTAATTGGGGGATACTTTTTAAAAAGAATCAAAGAACCTCTCATAGCCTGGCTCATAAGACTGTGGAACCTAGGGCAGAGGCTATGAGTCTGGGCACTGTGGAAGCACAAAAATTGAATAATATAACCATTCATCCCACCTGGAGACAAAAGCACATGGACTGAGACAATAGAGGGGAAATCATTGCTTGCTGGATTGGCTCATAGGAGACATTTGGTTAACACTGGCTGAAGGTTCTGTGGATAGTAGGGACTAAGGGTGACAGAGAAGGGACAGACATTAACTGAGGGGACTATTCATATGACAGGTGGAATTTGAGGCCCAGTTCGCTATGTCAGATAGTTCACCAGAAAGTTAAGAAAGAAGTGAAATCAAAAGGGACCCTGGCACTGGCTTGGGGGCTCTGGGGGTTCTCTGAGCTCCATGGCACAGTGTAGTCTTTATATAGTAGGAGATATTGAATGGTTTAGCCTGATATATATAAATCAGGTTCATAATAAAATAAATGTAGGGGTCTAGCAAAATAGCTCAGCAGTAAAAGATGCTTGCTTGCAAAGCCAGTGGCTTTGGCTCAATTCCCCAGTACCCATGTAAAGCCAGGTGCACCAAGTGACATATGCATCTGGAGTGTGTTTGCAGTGTCAAGAAGTCCTGATGTTCCATTCTCTCTCCCTTACTCTCCTTTCTTGCAATAAAATAAAAATCCTTAAAAATAAAATAAATACAATGAAGATAGGTGCTGTAGTTAACCACTTATCAGTGGGATAAATCTCCAAATCAGGCACAGTTATGGGAGGAAGGAATTTACTGGTTATAGATCAAGGGGAGATTCCATAATAGAGAAAAAGACTATCCCCTTTCATAGTTCCTATCAGAGAGAGAGAGAGAGAGAGAGAGAGAGAGAGAGAGAGAGAGAGAGAGAGAGAGAGAGAGACCAATCACTTGGCAACAGACACCTGCTCTTTGTATATCTATGGCTGGAATTTCAGATCCACCCCCAGAAACACATTATGGCTATACTTTAGCATCTGCCCAAGGTGAAATCTCCTTCAGCCAGGCAGCTGGAGAAAAAAATTAATGAACTCTTGAATCTATTGGGGGACATCCATTCAAACTACCACAGTTTCTGAGAGATCACAGATCAGTCACTCTCATATGAAAGAGAAGCCAAAGAGGGAACATGTTAATATTGCTCTTAAACTTCGTTCCATGTGAGGGTGAAGATAAATCTAAGAAAGCTTTAACCCAGAAGACTAAAACCTGACCATGTATGAGCACTGTGTGTTAGCTGGGTGTGGTGGCACATGCCTTTAATCCCAGCACTTGGCAGGCAGAAGTAGGCGGATTGAGGTCACCTTGAGACTACATAGCAAATTCCAGGTCATCCTGGGCTAGAGTAAGATCCTATCTTGAAAAACAAAAAGAAAATTATTTATTTGAGAGGGGGGGGGGACTGTTCCCACTGCAAATGAATTCCAAATGTATGTGCTACTTTGTGTATCTGGCTTTATGTAGGTACTGGGAAATTGAACCCAGGCTAGCGGGTTTTTACAAGCTCATGCTTTTAACCTTGAAGCTATCTGAACAATCCTCACTCAGAGTTTTTAAAATGAGAAAGAGAAATTGCTATATTTTCTTCCATCTTCCTAGATTTTGGAGCAAGTTTCAGTTTACCTATGAATATCAGTTCTTTGCACAAATTCAGTCGTGTACCCTGTCTGACACTGAAACCCAAGACCCTCTATGCCTCAAGTCTAGAACTTATGAAAGCTTATATTTGCTGGTCCCTGGACATTTCACCAGCCCTCCTGGTTTCCTTAAATCATCTTTTCATGCCTAGCCCTTCATTAAGTTCCATTAGACATTGAGTGGGTGATTGGCTCACTTCCAGACCCTGGGCTGAAACAATTATGACATCCCAGCCTCCATAATCATGAAAGCTAAATCCCCAAAATAAATCATAGGCATATCAAATTGGTTCTAATTCTCTGGAGAAAGCTAATTCAACATTGTTTAATAACCCTATCTACCTCGAGAAATTGCTGTAATTTCCATTTTGGTGAGGCGGTCACTACTCATAAATGAGAGGAGTACTCTGAATTCAGACACGTGGTAAAGAGCACAGGGGCACATTTGAGACTTGAACCTTACCATCGTGGGTCTAACTTATAATTAGATCCCAGATTTGTAATTACCCATAGTGTGTGATCTATAAGGACACACTCCAGAGAGTGGCTTGCCTCACATTTTCCCTTGTATCTCTGATATTGCAAACGTCCTCTTATCCACCTCTCTCTGCCTATTAAGACAGACTCTCTATCCAGCCTTGGTGTCAAGGGACAACTGTCATTCTTTTTCAAAAAGTCTCATAAGTGGTGTGGGAGATAAATTCAGGTAAGATGAGGAAAGAAAATAACCACAGTGTGGTGGTATATCTTTTAAAGTAGTGAATATCCTCCCTTCTCCTCCCCGACTCACATTCTCCTTCCCTCACTCATTCTTGGATAGGGGGGGGAAATAGAAAGATCTCAACTTTAGACATAGCAGGTGAATAACAAGAACAACACAATCATTGAAAAAATTACCATGAGACAGCAAAGCAGAAATGTGACCATTTCTTTTGTGCTTCTTTTCACTCAGCCGTTTATCAGCTTAACCATCCAGTAGCAGATCTTTTAGAGATGTCTTCCTTTCTCTTCCTTTAAGTATTGTGTCCAGTCATTTGTAGCATGCTACATTATCAGGTCAAGTTTATACATCAGTCCCTTCCCCTGTCTCCCTCCATCTTTATCCAAATGCCAATCCCCGCTAGCTCTAACACGATTGTTCCATAGCTCAGTATTGAAGAGATGATTTTTTTGCCTCCCCTGTGTTTACACTTTTCTTTTACAAAACACTAAAAACAATTACTTCATACACAGACACAGATGTGATATTTACATATGCAAATGCGTTTCCTGAGCTAGATTTTTCTTCCTTGTTCTCATTTGAACCTATTTTGACAGAATACTCTTTTGTTCCTATTTTGTTTTATTAACAACAATAGAGAGCTAAAATTCACATATGCTTATAATGTAAAAATTACCATCTTAAGCAATAGTAAGCTAAAATTCATTTTTTTCTTATAATATAGAAATTATGTTGAACCATGGCTCATGGTTTGTCCTAAACTGAAAAATATGATTGATGAACACTATATTAATATCAGGCAGAAAATATGAGAAATATTTTAAATAGTTATTTTTTCCTTGAAAATAATTTGCATTTAAGAGACTTAATGTGACAAAAGTATGAAAATTGGGCTAATCATTTTGAGATATGCATGTTTCACGTTAAGTAATTATATTTTAACATATTACATATCACTTTAATTAATAGACTGTTGATCAAGTATATTTTTCTATATTCAAAAACTTCCATTTTCTCCATGAGAATTTTAATCTGTGTGTAAAATAGCTAAATACAAAAAAGCAACTTAATTTAAAGTAAAATCTGATGAGAGAGCAATTTGCAGTTCATAGAAGTATAAGAACTGAAAAGGACTCTTGACCTCTAAGAATGCTGGGAGTACACATGGTAATGTCACCCTGCTTCTGTTTGGGTTAATTTTGTTTGTGCTTTATATAGAATTAATTTTTGGTCCATTTTCTTTGTCTGTCTGCATTTGGTACATTTAATAGAATGAAGACAAGTAACATTTATAGCATTTTAAAAAAGAATAGACAGTTATTGTCAATGTTCTAATTATGAAGGTTTTTGAGAATAATGGGTTAAAATGTTACTATTATTAAGATTCTTTACAGGAATTTTGGAGCAGTTTTGTTTGTGATGACCAGTTAATGTGTTAGCCAGAAAGTACGAATGACAGAGATAATCTTATAATTTTGTGATCTTCTGGCATATTGTAAAAAAACAGACATGTAGTAGATATCCACTAGCACTATTTTAATGGTCTTGATGTCATATATCTGCAACTTGACTCACTGCTCCGTCAGCACTCTGGTCTGCTGTCCCCACATCCTCTCTTTCTATGACACCCAACCCTCGCTAGTGCTTTGCTTTGCTTTCAATATGGTTTGTCACATCCACAATTTATTTTGAAAACGGTTGCCAACCTGGAAGTTTCGGTCATAAGAGGATCAATATCTTTGTTCTTGGAAGGGATGGGTTCTCAGAAGAGCTGAACGACTTAAGTGTGCCCTGCTCTTTTTGGTGGTCTTTCTTTTGCACATGCTCACTTGCCTGCCCATTAACTGTCCTTTGTACTCCTGTGGTGGTTTAAATGTAAAATGTCCCCCATAGTCTAAGTATCTGTGATTAAGTCTCCTACTTAGTACCCAACTAATGGAGCCTTTGGGAGGTGAGCATTGCTGGAGGGGGTGTGTTACTGGGGAGAGACCTTGAGTAGAATCTACCTCACTGGGAGTTCAGTTCACTCTGGCTGTTTCCTCCTACCTGATATATGAGAATGTGAGCTAGCTTTTTTGCTTTTGCCATGCTTTCCCTGGCAAGATGAAGCCTCGCCTCAAAGCTGTAAACCAAAAGAAACCCTTTCCTCACATGAGTTGCTTCTGGTTAGGTGTTTTGTCCCAGCAATGAGACGAAGTTAATTGCTACATTACCTTTGCTCTATAGAGGACACAGGCTGATCTTTTAAGCCTCAAAAACTGTGAGCTAAATATATTTTCTTCATAATTTATTCAGTCATGAATGTTCATTTAAATTTTTTTTCATTTACTCTTTTTGTAGAGAGAGAGGGAGAGAGAGAATAGAAATGGGTGTGCCAGGGCTTACTGCCTCTGCAAATGAACTCCATACACATGCACTACTTTGTACTTCTGGCTTTTTACAAGGTTACTGAAGAATCAAACCTGGGCTGTAAGGCTTTGCAAGTAAGTACCTTTAACTGTTGAGCCATCTGTTCAGCCCTTAAGTATTATTTTAATATTTAATTTATTCATTTTCAATCAGAGAGAGAGAGAGAGAGAGAGAGAGAGAGAGAGAGAGAGAGAGAGAGAGAGAGAACCAGGGCCACCACCTTGTGGGTCTGGCTTATGTGGGTACTGGAGAATTGAACCTAGGGCCTTTGGCACTGGAGGCAAGTGCCTTAACTGCTGAGCCATCACTCCAGCCCAGACCTTGAGTATTTTTTAATAGAAACAGAAAACAGATTATGACAGCACATTTGTGAAGCATATAATCATTTGTATAAGTACCTTTCTCTACATACTCATGTGTCTGATTTAAAACATTTATTTTATCATTGCTGCTGTCCTTACTTCCAGTTAAGGTCCTTAATTAACCTTCCAGGGGTCCAGAATTAACTTCCCCTCTACAATTCTTGCTTTCTCTTCAATCAATTCTGCACATTGATGTCAAATTAAACTTCAAAATATGTAGTTAATCTGGATGTGAGAGGATACTATGTGGCAGCTCTCAATTTCCTTCTATTTTCTCCTTAATCCATTTCATAAACTTTATTATTAGTGGTATTATTAGTTTTTGGAGGTAGGGTCTCACTCTATCCCTGGCTGACCTGGAACTCACTGTGTAGTCCCAGGCTGGCCTTGAACTCCTGGTGATGCTCCTACCTCTGCCTCCCAAGTGCTGGGATTAAAGACATGCCCCACCATGCCTGGCCTTTGTTTCATAAACTTTATATCAGGCTAAACTTAATTGTTTGCCTTTTTCACCAAATCTCTTATGGCTCATTTCTATGGGCAATTAGGGAAAACAGTCCTCATGGACTTATCTGCAGGGTGCTGAAAAATGCCAACTTCTTAAACATTAGCCACCCTTTATTTCCCCGTACTGCAGAGAAAAGTCCTAAGCAAATGTTACATATTGCATGCATGGAAAAACTTTCCTTAATGTTGCAATGAGAACTCACCACCCACTGTCTTCATTGGCCAATACTAGTAACAATCTTGACTCATCCTGTTTATCTTACATTATATCAGCTTCAACATGGTTCTTTAATAAGCTTAATGCTCTCAAAATTCCAGGTTTCTATCTATAATTTTGTGTAACATATTCTTCTGCACAGTAGGCACTGAAACCAGAGCTGTTTTGTTAAGGAGTAAAACCTTATCCCTTCTGGAGATGCTGTGTGGGTTTGCTGTTGTTATGAATAATAAACCTTGTCTTGTCTCTATTTTGTCAAGTTGTTTCTGAAATTATAATCTTAGGAAAGATAGGTTAAAACATCACAATAAAATGCTTAAATTCTGGAAAAAAATCTCTCTTTTTTTGTCTGCATCCTCTGCAAACAATGGTCATATTGGAAGTGCCTGGTCATGCAGAAGAGAAGGAAGAGGTCACTCAGAAGTAGACTTCAGCCCAAGTGATTTTATGTCTCAGATCGATTTAGAGGGCTTTTGTAAAACCTTCACAAAATGTTCAAATATTCCAGTCTAACAAAAACAAACAAAGACAGCATGAATTGTCAATATTTGATTGTGTTCACTTCCACTAGTGAGTTAGTAAATGGTGGCATTTGAGAAAGTGGGGATTCATTGTGATTTCACAAAGGAGTTTCAGTCATGCATATCGATTGATTGGAGTAATTTCTACACTCACATAGTCTCAGTTTCTTGAACATGTTAATTATACATGAATAAGTCTTATTTAATCAATATTTATGATAAAATCATGCTTTAGCTTTCAAAAAATGATGATGGCACAGAAGCCGAACATTCATTGGATTATAATTAGTAATAATCTTGAACTTATTCAGTAAATGCTTTAATCAATTAATAACTGTTTCACATTTTGAGAGCTTGTGTAGTGTTTCTAGCAGGGGAGCCTATGTCCTTGAATACCTTTGACTGAAGGGACTGTCAGATGGTCCTTATCTCTTGGGAAAGGTCATCTTTGTCTTAGCACAGTTTCAGAGGGACCACTTATGGAGTGGTAAGGGAGGAAAGAGACACCCATCTAGTCCAACCAACCATGAAGATCAAAGGAGAGAATGTTGTAAGCCCATCCCACTTCTTTGCATCATGTTGTCTTTGTAAATTCTCACCCTCACTTTCAATCATCCTGCACCTCCTCATTTTCTCAAAATCTATGGAAGCCTAATGTAAAATTAATCTTTCTGTGGTATTCCTCCCATGGATGACCATCTACTTCATCATCTAACTGGGCACTCAAATATCAGAATTCTACTCCTTAGGATTGTAGAAACAGACTACCTGGACATAGAAGCTGGGAGTCTACCTTTTTTAGAAATGTATATTTACTATTGATAATTTGATACATAATATGAACAAATCTTGTGATACCCCCATTTCCTTCCTCTCTTTCCCCAACCCACTGGGTCCCTCCTCAAGGCATATACTGGATCTGTCCTTGGGGTAGGGAGTTATAAATTGCACAAGAGGTAACCAGCTTTTTTCCTCCTTTAGGTGTTGTTGCTGAAGGGGGCAATGTCTCTGGATATTCTCCCCACCATGGCTCTTACATATATTCTGGCCCCTCTTCTGCCCAGATCTCTGAGTCATGGTGCGTGAGCTTTAAGTCTGCTTTATTGTTGAGGTCTTAAGTGTCTCTGGACTTCTGCTTTGGGTTGTGTTGGGTTTTGTTGGTGTTTGTCTCCACTGACCTTTCATGGGATATCTGGCTTGCTATGGTGATAGGTCTCTTATTTATCTCATCACGTTCTCATAGGTTTCATTTGGACCCTATATGATGGGCCAGGGGTGGTTCCTCTCCTGCCAGGATGCCAGCCATCATCCCTTGTCTTATTTGTGAAATTGGGTTGTCCATGGCTCTCTCACTGCCTTCTGAAAAATACAAACTGAATCTCCATGGGAGAGTGAGATCGGTATAAATTACATGAGATATACATTGCTAATTTGTCAAGATTTTAATGGGTATAATCTCTCTGTAGCTCTCTGGTAGTGGGAATTTCCCCTTGGGGCCTGGGTTCTTGGTCCCCATAAGATTTTACCATGGATCCCAGTTCCAGTTAAGGGTTGCTTGTCACTAAGCAGATCTCTTAGCCAATTGTAAAGTTTACCTTTTAATAAGCTCTAGATATCTATGTGAGTTTTATCTTGAAGTCATATCTGTTATTAGCCAGACTGTAAAGTTTAACTTTTAACAAGCTCTAGATATCTATGAGTCTTATCTTGAAGTTATATCATAATGTGTTATTTCTTTAAAGAATGGCAATTTCTCAATTTTTTTTAATCATAGGAGACACTATGATGACAAGCATCAAATGAAGAAAGAATAATCCCTAAGGGATTAATATGTTGTTTTTCAGTGGGGGATTTGTTTTTTATAATACTAAAGCCTCACTCTGCCTCCAGGAGAGACTATTCCCCAGTCCTGTGAAATTCTCTGAGTAAAAATCAAACTCTGGGGCTGGAGAGGTGGCTTAGCAATTAATATGTCTGATAAGCCCAGGTTTGTATCCCCAGTACCCACATAAAGCCAGATGCACAAGGTGGTGCATGCATCTGGGGTTCATTTGCAGTGGCAAGAGGCCCTGGCCCACTCGTTTTCTCTCTCTCTCTCTCTCTCTCTCTCTCTCTCTCTCTCTCTCTCTCTCTCTCTCCAAATAATTGTGATTTTTTTTAAATGATCAATTCCTTTAAGGTTTTGGGAGATAATTTCAATAAAATGTTGAATTGCTTGGTTTCAGGAAAACTGGTTGAGTCAGAACATCTGGTTTTCCATGAGAGCTAATAAAGAAAGGTGAATAAATACAGAGGGGGAGCATGGGGAAGAATGCAACCAAAATGATGAAGTCAGACCACAATTCCTTTATCACTCATTTTGGTTGCACCAAGTGGTTTCCACCTGACAATTCAAGTTTACATTCACTGAGATAAATTTTCAGAACCATAACATTGCATATTGTTAGAGCAACAAAATGTCAGGCTGGTGGTAGCCCTTCAGGGACATCTGAGTTCATGGAAGTTCATGGCAGTTCATGGAAGAGGCAAGGATGATTCCTGGAAATAACATGATAGCATGATAAATTTTGTGTGCTACTTTGTAAAGGCAGAAAAACAGTAACTTGTTATTTTTTTTTTTGGGGGGGGGAGATGGTGCCCAAAATCCAAACAAGTAAAGATACAGGCCATGTGATTTCAAGTCTCATAATTATTGCTACCATTAATTCATTACATGTTAGCACACAGATATCCATCAAGCATCTACTCACTGTCAAACTTAGTTACTGGCCATGAAGATATGTTAGCAAGCAGAGTTTAAGAAATAAAATTAATGTTAAAGGTTTTAATTGCAATAGGTAGCAAAGAATTATGAGCTTTAATAGAAATACTCTAGGGAGGTGATTGAGAAAGAGTTCCTCTGATAAGATGACATTGCCCCTCTAAACAGTCAAATCCTGTGTGTTTATTTCTTCTTATTTGCAGACACACTTTGAGTAGCTCTTAATTCTGTGCACTTTACCTGTATTAGTGACTCCTCGGTTGCAGTGAGTAAAATATGTGACAGAAATAGCACAAGCGGGCCCACCATAGAAGATGGCTGACTAGCAGACATGCCATTCACCTTGGGAAACAGGGCCAGGGTTTTCAGCGGGGATCCAGGTGGTGGACACAAGCTGTGGCCAAGCACTGAGCTCCAGACACCTCCAAGCACAGGATCCTCATGACTGGAAGCCACCAGTTTGGACCAGTGCTCGCAGGAGGCAGATGCAACGAGAGAGCTGGGGCCCATTTTACCCTACCAACCTACCTTAGGCCCATAGCTGAGATTCTGGCAAGAGAGGCGCCACCACAGTCATGCCGTGGAGGATCCATATGGAACCCCACAGAGAATGACAAGATGAACAAGGGACCCACAGCCACAGCCATTCAATCAACACAGGATAAGCCAGTGAGACAGAAACCAATGATTTTCGACACAAAGACCCCTAAACTTAATACTTAATACTCATCCACCACAACTCAGGGAACTATGCGGAAGAGGGGGCAGAAAGATTGTGAGAGCTGTGGTGGGGGAGATTATCCAGAGGCATGGCCAGGAGAATCTGGCTGAATACTAGGCTATCCATGGTCCCCTGCCACAAGAACGGTTCCAGACGACCCATGGAGGAGGTTATCCAGCAGTTTGGGGGGGCAGCGGGGAATTGGGGATAACAACTTATTGTTTGCCCACTAAATATTGTAACTCATTATGGACAATAAAAAAAGTGAAAAAAAAAAAGAAATAACACAAGCGAAGAAAACATCCTTTTGGCTCACAGTTTGAGAGAGATCTCAGTCCATGGTGGTGGGGGAGGCCAGGTGGAACAGTTGAGTCCAAGGTGGTGGGAGCTTGTTCCCTTGGTTATTTACACAGTGGCAGGCCTGGAAATGATAAACATAGGTCATATATAAACTTCAAAGGCCACCAGCTAAGCTCTGCATCAGTTACTTTCTCACTGCTGGGAAAATAAATACCTGACCAGAAGCAGTCAGGAAGGGTTTTTATCTGCTTACAGTTTTGAGTGGGTAGAGTCCATGTCCAAGAAAGTGTAGCAGGAGCAGGAAACCAGTGTCTCATCATAACAGCAGGAAGGAAGTAGAATAAGTGATGAATGCAGAAGGCTCAGTTAACACTTTTTTTTCACTTTTTATACATTTCAGGAACCCAGCCCATGAGATGGTTCCACCCACAGTTAAGGTGGGTCCTCCTTACTCATCTAACCTAATCTAGGAAATCACTCACAGATACTACCAGAGATTTGCTTCCATGGTGATTCTAAATCCTGTCAACTTGAACACCAGAGGTTAATCATCACCATCTCAAGCCAGAGAACAAGTGCTCAATAGATGAGGCTGTGAGAAACATGCTAGACTTAAACTATACAACTCTACCCCTGGCTCCCAAGGATCATGATCATCTCATAAGGAAAAATGCATCAAGTTCAAATTCATGACTTCCTATAATCTTCACAGTTTTTTTCAAATGCTGTTCAAAATTCAAAATTTCAAAGTTGCTTTTGATACTCAAGGTAGGTCCTCAGCTGTGACTTATGTAAAATTAAAATGACGGTTATGTCTGATATACAATGGGACTCAGTCAACATTCATATTCCAAAGAGGTACAACAAAAGAACTGTAAGAAAATATTAGATTAACCCTAACCAAATCCCAAACATTAAATCCTACAGCTTCATGTCAAGCATTTGGGAAATGTAGTGGGTGGCTTGGGTTCCAATAGGCTTGGGGGAGCCCTATACCCACAGTTCCACTAATTATCACATGCGTCTCTCATCTAGGCTGGTCCCACTCACTGCTTGCAGGTTTCTTGGCAGACAGCTATTATAACTTGGGCTTCACCCTAAAAGTCTCAGGCATTATCCCATCAGGAGCACCCTGCAGAGAACCTAACCCCCAACAAAGTACGTGGCCTCATAGACTCTTCTCTGGAAACTCACTGCCCACCTTCATAACACCAGGCCTTTTGCACTCACCCACACAACCAGCAGCACGTGGGTGATGCCTGTGTCATCTGCTCAGAGCTTGAGAAATAGATGGGAACTCTTAGAATATGACTGAGCTGGCTCTTTGGGACCCCACAGCTAAATCTGGAAAAATACTTTCCTAGACTGCCCTTCAAGGCAAAGGACTCCTTCACTTTTCTCTTTAAAATAAATAAATAAATAAATAAATAAATAAATAAACAAACAAATAAATAAATAGATAAAATAAGGCCTTTCAATTGTGTTTGTAATTTTTCACCTTTGAACCTGTTCCTGAGTGTGGATAGATATTCAAACAATCTTTCCTATTGCTACAGTTTAAGAATGCACATCATCCCTTCCATGGTGCTGATCTCTTTAATAATTACAGTCAGCTACTTTGTCTGAACTTGCTTTACCTGCACCTTTAACTACATACACAGTCTGTTTCCTACCAAACTGCAAGGTTTTCAAATCCCTTTGCCCTGTTCATGGCTCCTTTTTCTCATTATAAAACAGAATAAAAGTATTTCTTAATAACTTTATTACAGCTGGAATGCAAAGAGAAAGAGAGAGGGGGTAGGGAGGACATGGGTGCACCAGGGACTTTAGCCCCTGCAAATGAACTCCAGATGCTTGTGCCAACAATAGCACACCTTTTGTTGTGCAATTATCATTTTAGGCCATGGATAAAAGTTTTCAGGCTTAAGTCATTACTGTAGCTCCAAGCCAAAACAGACATTATTAACAGATAGGATTCATATCTTTGTGTGAGTTCCTATTGCTCCATGTCACTGTGAACAATGCCCTGCTTTTTATGACTTTATCCTTTAGGTGGACTAATGGCTCTTTCTGATCCTGTAGATCTCTTTGATTGACCACCTAGCTAATTCTTAATTGTTTAGTTATTTTTACCGGAGCTAGCATAATTTTAGCTGAATTCTTCTTTTTGCCTCTGACTTTTCATTTGAACTAACATTCCACAATGATAAATATATGTGCACACATTTCAAAATTTAATTTACTGTTCTTCTTGCTCTATAAAAAGGTGATTTCCTGAAGTGAGAGTTGTCTGGATCTATGTCTGTATCACCAGCAAAATTGACTCAGACTATCTCAAGAATGGATATTAAGTATGTGAGGAATGCAATTAACTGAACACACCATTGGTGATTAATTTCTGTCTCCTCAGTTCTCATCAGAGTGTGATTAAAACTAAATAATACTTCTGAGGCATGGAATAATTACCCCTTTTCACATGATAATTTAAAATCTTTTTAAGAAAAAGTAGATCAGATGCTTTCATTGGACAATGTAACTGACATTTTTTTTTTGTGCATGTATGTGTATATGGCCCGGATTGTGTGTGTGTGTGTGTGTGTGTGTGTGTGTGTGTGTGTGTGTGTGTGTGTGTGTGACTTTATGGAGGTGTTGAGTGAACTATTTTTTTCAGTAGAAGTCAACAAGCATTTGCTTCCAGACATTGGGCCTCCAACAAGCTAAAAGTTGCTTTCATGGAAGTTCACCCTAATGAAGCAATGCATTTGTGGGGCTTCCTCGCAGAGCATGGGTGAAGGATTGCTTACAGGCGTGTGGATGCTCACATGCAGTCATAGAATAGAAAGGTTCTCTCCCAGCATGGATAACACCCAAAGCTTCTTAAAAGGAGTCCCAGCTCTTATTCTTCCATGTTCTATATTCTCTATCTTCCCCTGTGGCCTGGAGAAAGATTGTTTGTATTTTTTCAGAAGGCAGAGAGAGCTGTGGACAGCCCAATTCCACCTCATGCATCATTGCTGACAGCTGGCACAGGAGGTAGCTGAGGTCTCAGGTGAAGGACTCATAACCCTTCCTGCCCAGTCCATCTATGGGGGAACATCATCAGACCCAGTCTCCACAGTGTCTACTGACCAGTCCAGCTGCTTCCAATTAAAGATGAAAACAGTTGTTTTCCTTGGTGGACAGTGTTTTACAGCAGGAGGCTAGAGGCTAGAGGCCAATGTTTGGAGTTTCTTTGCTCTCTACTTTAAGAGTCTCTCACTGAAACTACAGATCACATATTTGACTAATTGAGTGAGCCTGCAAGTACAATAGATTATCGGCCTCCATCTGCCCAGTGCTTGATTGCAGGTACTCTCCATCTCTAGCATTTATTTGGTTTCTGTGGTTCCAAACTCAGCTCTTCAAACTTACACACCAAGTGCTTTATCCACTCAAACATCTCTCCAGCCTCCAACCACCATGCAATAAAGAATTAAAATTGAACATGTACCACCTATTTCAGAAAACAAAATAGCAAAGGTAATTCCTTAATTTGTTTTATGAAATTAGCTTTGCATCAATTCTAAATTCACATACAGATTGTACAGCAAATAAAATTAAAGGTAAATGTTCTCCATGAGTCGATAGAAAAATTCTATCAAAACACCTGCAAGTAGAATACCACAAAACAATAAAATAATTATCTGTCATACTGATGGGGAGCTTTTCTATGGGTAGAAGCCTGGGTTAGTAGTGGAAAACCCAATGAATTGACTTCATCATATTCATAAGCTCATGAAAGAAATCACATGGCTAACACTATGGTAGAAAATGTACTTTGGATTAAGGGTCTAAGTTCTTAAATGTAGCATAATTCATACAAGAATGTAGTGATATGCTGGAGAGATGGATCAGCAGATAAGGCACTTACCTTTAAAGCCTACAGACCAGGTTTGATCCCTTAGAATCCATTTAAAGCCAGATGTACAAAGTGGCACATGCTTTTGGAGTTTGTTTGCAATGGGTAGAGGCTGTGGTGGGCCCATATTCTCTCTTTCTCTCCCTCTTTCTCTCTCTCTCTTTCTCTCTGTGTGTCTGCATTTCTCTGCTTGTCAATATATGTATATAATTTTTAAATGTACTGATGAGGGCTGGAGAAATGGAGAGCTACAGAGGGGTTACACCCTTTAAAATCTTGACAAATTAGCATTTGTCAAGATTTTAACCTGTCATTTAACCTGTACTGATCTCATTCCCCCAGCATACAAACAAACAGGAACAAAGATTCTGTTTGTATTTTTTAGAAGGCAGAGAGAGAGCTGTGGACAGCCCAATTCCACCAAGAAGATATGGGATGATGGCTGACATCCAGGGAGGAGATGAACCACCCCTGGCCTGTCATATAGAGTGCAAATGAAACCCATGAGAAAGTGGCAAGATAAACAAGAGACCTATCACCACAGCAAGTCAGATAACCCATTAAAGTTCAATGGAGACAGACACCAAGGATACCCAACGCAACTCATAGCAGAAGTCCAGAGACACTTAAGATCTCAACAGTAAAGCATACTTAAAAACTCACCCACCATGACTCAGGGAACTGAGCGGAAGAGGAAAGATTGTAAGAGCCACAATGCAGAGAATATTCAGAGACATTGCCCCCCTCAGCAACAACACACAAAGAAGAAAAAAAAACCCTGCTACCTCTTGTGCAATTCATAACTCCCTACCCCAAGGACAGATCCAGTATGTGAATTGAGAAGGGACCCTAGTGGGTTGGGGGGCAGAGAGAGGAAGGAAATGGGGGTACCATCACAAGATTTGCTCATACAGTGTATGTAATTATGGATATGAAGGTATTTTAAAATATGAAAATTAAAAATAATGAAGTGTTGAGCTGCATTTCATCAAAATTAAGAAATTTGCTCTACCAGACTGAATGAATGAAAATAAAGACTAGATTAGAAGTTAAAATTTGCAAACCATATATCCACCTTTACTAATGACACTAGCAAAAAATTAAAAAGAACTCTAATACACTAATGAAACAATTTAATTAGAAACTAGAAATATATGTAGAAGCACAGAAGAGAACGCACAGACCGAAAGCCAGCTAACTGAAATGTGCCCATTGTCACCAGTCATCTGAAAAAGCAAAAGTCACACAGGAGAGAGATGCACCTATCAGAACGACCAAGATCAGTCATCACAGCACCAAACGCTGATGGGGATCAATTAGGTGGAAACGTAAAATGTTACAGTCATGCTTTAAAGCAGGAATGTAGTTTTCAGAATTCTTTGTGCCTTCCAGTGATAGTGGTGATGAAGGCCCCATCAGGATATATTTTCCCCACCTCGATCTTCTCTCCAAGGCAAGCTGATAACTTTTCCAATAGGACAGTGTTTCTTCCTCTGCTGTCATTCAGAGTTTTCACTATGTTTACAGCAACTTTGTTATATTTTATAGATACCTCAGTGTTAGGTTTAATCAATATCATCGTTTTTCATTTCCCCAGTCTTTAGTACCGCCCTCATACATGATAACAGGGCTTTAAGGTCTTTCAGATCACCTGATATGTTCTGTCGCTCATCTCAGAAGACATAACTATATCTCCACATTGTCTTTGACCAAAAAGCACTCCTGTTCTGGCTCACATCATCTGTTTGTGATGGGTGTATAACCGAACACATCCTGTGGTGCTCATAAAGGGCAAGATCCCAGGGAGAGCCTTCTTTTGACACTACTAGAGATGCCTTCCACAAAGATGGCTAGGAACTGATGACTGCTCATGAAAAATGAAAGACACATGTGCTCCATGGTGGTGTATCTTGGGGTTTGCTCCAGTAAGAAGGAAGAGTTTTCATTTCTTTCTGAAATGTGAAATAGAGGTGGATAACAGCAGCACTCATTGCATAGTAGCTAACCTAACTACCTCACTAAGAATGGAATTTCCATCCTGAAACTCTCCAAAGGGTATTAATAAGCTGCACTGAGTATCAAGAATAGTGAAAAAAAATGGATGGGGAGGCTGGGTAGATGGCTCAGTGATAAAAGCCACATGCTGGCAAAGTCTTCTTCACTGGGTTTGACTCCCAAGTCATCCATTTAAGCCAAACACAAAAAGTAGCATCAGGTATTCAGTATCAGGAGGCTTTGGGATGTACACACACACTGAAGATAACTTTCTGAAAGTTGTCAATGGTTTGGTGTTTTTATGTATTTATTCTTTTTTTTCTCGTAAATTGTTCTTAACTTTTTAAGATCATTTCTTTGTTTGACAATTACATAGTATATATTTCATTCCTCACCTGTTATTTATGGTTGATGATTAATGCAGCATATTAACATTCTTTAGGCAGGTTCGAGATATAAATATAATACATGAGAATAGAATAGAATTGCTTAAGTAGCAAAATCTAACATGATCTTATTTCCTAGGCAAAAGCATTTAGCTGTTTTTGTTAAATAACATCAAGTCTGTGTTTTATTATTATTATTATTATTGTTATTATTTTGAGGTAAGGTCTTACTCTAAATCAAGCTGACCTGAAATTCACTATGTAGTCTCAGGGTGGCCTCAAACTCACAGTGATCCTCCTACCTCTGCCTCCCAAGTGCTGGGATCAACAGTGTGTATCACCATGCCCAGCCAAGTCTGTGTTTTACATCCCTCACCTCACTGCCCGTGTTTATGCTGACTCAAACTATCTAAAGTGACTTATTGCACATCTTAGTTTAAAGCTCACACTTTTCTTTCCTCAAGAAAAAAAATGCAACCTAACTTGTCCACTACCACAGGGAGAGAGAGAGAGAGAGAGAGAGAGAGAGAGAGAGAGAGAGAGAGAGAGAGAGAGAGAATGAGCAAGCCCACTAGATATTCTTGTAACGTACTCCAGACACCCTGCATTTTCTTATAGAAGTGTCAGTAATGCTGTTATAACAAGGTGTCCAGGAAAGTCTTGGGGGCACTGAAGTTTGAGAAACCCTTCTTCAATTACATTTTGGTCTTTTCAGGCAATAGTTTTGAAGCAGTTTTCAAATCTAGGGGTTCTTCGAAGTGGCTCAAAGAGAGTTATCACTAAATCGTTGAGGTGGATATTTGAATAAGAGGCTGAGAAAGCATGAGAGATGCCATTTTTTCCAAGGACAATTTTTGTGAAATGATAGAAGATTCTATGAGATGCTATGGAATTATAGAAGTGGGAAAGGAGAGGGGACAGTGGTAGAGAAGGCAATCTGAGTGAAGAGAGAGTGCATCACATGGCCAGGTGAAGCTGGTGAAGCATGCAAAAATAGCTATTGCAAGAAACAGCAATTTAATGACATATTTGGGTCATGTGAGGAAATGCTTTTGAGGAAGGTCTATTTTTAAACGCTAGGTTGTTTATCTATATTTGTTAACTTCATCTCTAAAAAGGGTTCTCAGTAACTAAGCTGAGAAAACCTCAAGAGCCTGACGCCTCTGGCCCTGCAATGCACAGTGTGGTTCCCAGGACCAGAGGCGCTCCATGGAATTTGCTGAGTGGATAAGTAACACTTTTATTTACAGTTTCCACAAAACACCAATAGCAAAGAAAAGCTATAACTTTGTATCTGGCTTCATGTATTTGTTTAAAAATTAAAACTTCTCAGAAATGGCTAGATATGGCATAGAAAACTAATGGATTTTAGGGGCTGATGATGTGGCTCAGCAATTAAAGGCAGTTGCTTGGAAAGCCCATTGGCCTGGATTTCATTCCCCAGTACCTGTGAAAAACCAAACTCAAAGTGGTGCATGAGGCTGGCATTTGGTTTTTAGTAGCAGGAAAGCCTGAGATGTGTGCACATCACATGCTCATGTGCGTACACACACAAACACACACACACAAGTAGATGAATAAATAGAATTTAAAAAGCAAAAAAAATGGATTTTGTTTTTATAATTTAAAAATGTTAAGTGCAAGGAATTGCTATTATTGAGAAGAAAATTGCAGTTTTATATTTTCTAAAAAGGCTAATGTATTCGGCTTCAACTATTGGGAATAATAGATAACTCTAATTTTTGCAAAATTCTACAACTTTGGTCAAAAGCAATTAGGATTTTTTAGCTCAGAGACCGCACTTATCATCTGTCTCCATTCTTTCCTGCACACAAGAGGCCATCAATGTAGATTTAATTGAATAAGCTCCCAAGAAGAAGTTTGAGATAGCCCAAATTTGAGGAGATATTAAACACCATACAAAATAGTCATGGCTGTAACAGAAATATATTTCTGGAATAAACAGAAGATATTTGTTACCGTATCTGGGGTGGGGCTTTTAATACACGCCAGAAAGACAGTCAGTTTTCATGACCCACATGCATCCATAATTGTGATTTTTTTTCAATTGTTGCTTTGGGATTTAGATGTATCATTTTGAAAACACAGCATCTTCATCTTCCATGAGCTACAGGAAATGATCCTTTCCTCCCAAGGAAGGGATAAAGTTACACCTAGAGCTCCAAAAGAGACAACTTCCCTGGCTGATCTCTTTTTCCTTCTTAGCAGTATGACAATGTATGTGGATTAGTTATGAATCCCAGTGGAGTGTTTATTTTCCTAGAGCTTCTAGAACAAATGAAAACTGGACAAACATCAGATTTAATCACATGTTTTTTTTCTGTGTGAAAAATAAACAAAAATAAGAAACAGTCACCTCAACTTTTCAAGTTCATAGTAGGCAAATCTGTCCCATTCAAAGGGGCTCTAATTTCATAGTTTTGAAAAGAAGTTCATGGTTGGAGCGAAGAATAAGTTTCCTTCACAGATTTCTGTACTTATTCTCTTCTCTCTCCTTTCCTTTTTTTTTTAACAAAATGATTGACAGTTCTATTACATCAGTTGGTTAACCAGGAAAACAAGTTTTCTCATCTGAGATGCTTATCCCAAAAAACACTGATGTGCTGTGAGAGGGACCAAACAAGGTGACCTTTCTGATTCCATATCCCCTCCTCCTTTGTACACAGATAAAGAGCTCATTTCCATACAGAGAGTTTAGCTAGCTTTAGAGCCTCAGATCTTTCCTTGGAGACTTTGAAGCAAGCAAGAAAAGTAACAATTGTCATTTTGAATTGTTTGCAGCCTACGATTTAAAGCATTATGGCTTTTAAAAATGATTTGAAAACCATTTACAACGCAGTGGCGTGTACAATCACTTTGAACTTCCTGGAATTGAAATCTTCTTTCCCCTGTGATGGTCCATATTACAATTTCAAACTATAAAATCTGAATGAGGTCCTAATGATATGTCAAGGGGAATGCTAATAAATTATATAGGATTTCTTTCGGTTTCAAGACATCTCATAAATACCTTCATATATCATTTTTCACAAACTGGGTTCTCAAACCCCATAACTATCACCCAGTTTATTAATGCCAGGGGAGAGCATTTTCTGTCTGACTTGCTGACAGAAACTTACCCTCACAATAAGTGAAAATGGGTTTATTTAATTATTTAAAGTCTCTCCTTTATTAACTACATTGGGTGTGTTGTGCCTCTGTTTACCTGTGCCTCAGTTTACCCATAACAGTTTCAAGGGACCATTTTTTTAACTTCTAAGATCAGAGGTGGAGCCATCTGCATAGCTCTGGGGTTTCTTGTGGGCACATGGAGAATTCTGCTACAGACTTTTCAGTTAGGCAAGGGCTAGATAAAGGAATGTTCTCCTGTGAAGGCTACAGATGATGAAAGATAAAGTCAAAGAAAACACAGGTGTGTCACTACCAGATCACTCAGAATCTGTGAGTATGCTCTTCATACAGTCCTGCTCCTTTGAACCTAGCCATTGGGGAAAAGATCAGTTGTTCAATGACAACCAACATTTGTTCTGTATTAAGGAAATCACATCATCATAGCCAGAGCCAACTAAGCATCTTGCAGGATTGTTCAAACTTTGGACACTGTGACATGATGCTGCCATTGACCACAGTGTTAGGCTGCATTCATAGCTATCCTGAAAAGCATTTGACCCATGGACCAAAGGTTAGAAACACTGAATAGAGCATTATCCATAAAATAAAACAGTTTTGAGATTTGCATAAAGGCAGAATACACTCACTATTATGGTTGTAGGTAACGGCATATGCTTTTGATTTGGTGTTGGTGTTCTCTCAGTAGCTGTGAAAATATTCCCTTCACTTACAATTTAAATTCATGTGAATAAAAATATTATAGGATGGTGTAATACAAAGCTGCATCAAATATAAGCCCCTAAGAAGCTATTTCATGTTCTTCTACTGTGGTTCTTTCTGTGGTCTGAAAGGATGCAGATCTACTTTTAAAGTTTTCTTTAGACAGTAACATTCACTATTCAAAGGTAGCTTTCAGTGGAATTTTA
>PVHP010000697.1:101522-131430 GCA_004024765.1 Zapus hudsonius
CTCTATGTATGGATATGGTCTGATATGACTTTGGAGGAATACAGTGTGTGTGTGTGTGTGTGTGTGTGTGTGTGTGTGTGTGTGTGTGTGTGTGTGTGTGTGTGTGTGTGTGTGTGTTTTCTGGACCCTGATTTCAATTCTGGATTATATCTTTAAAGCATATAGAATGTTTCTATTTGTATTCAATACTGATGTCTAATACCTAACATCATCTTATCACCTAAATTACTTCCTGTCCTCATTATCTCTGTCATCAAGGGAAGGAGTGTACCTTAAAACAACATTTGAAATCTTGTGTTTGTCCTTCTGACAATGTCACTACATGGCTCTACTTTGGACAGTGTTCCTTGAATGTGTGTGTTCTTTCTCCTTTGCCCTGCCCCCATCCCAATGATGAGCTGGGGAATTACAATAACTTTTTAGGGTGGGTCAGCTCCAGATTTGAATGGATTTATGACAATCAATATCACTTTAATTATTTTTACTTTTCACTGGCTTGTGATGGTTAGGTTTTGTTGTCAACTTGGATCTTTTTAATTATCTTGGGTGGGTCTCTGAGGATGTTTACAGGAAGACAGCCTCTCAACAAGGTGCAGGATGTAAAGAAGCTCAAAGAAGCTAGAAGTAAACATCCTTTCCTGTGTGGGAAGTGCAAGAAGAAAATTCCAGAGACTCAGGAAACCACTAAGTCTGGGGAAGGGATGTAAGACCCCACCCTAAGGCTATATAAAGGGAAAGAGATTCTCTCCTTGGCTCTCCTGCCTGTTTGCTGTTCTGTGTGTGTTGTTGGTGATGAGTTTTTCTCTCTGCTCAGACCTGTGAAAGAGGGTCAGCCTTTTTCACTGTTACGGAACTTCCCCTCAATCTGTAGTTTCAGTAAATACTTTACTCCCCCAAATTGTGCCTGGTTTGAAGATTCATCCCAGTGGCATGTGGCTGACTATGACACTGGTGTAAAATGTTAAGTTTCATTATTGTTTTTGTCAAATAAAATAATTTTTTTCCTCCCCATCAGGCCTCTTTTCCCATTGGTCACTCCTACTTTCATACTACATGTGACTTTTTGCCCTCCTCTGTCCCTCAGCACCCCTTGATCACCTCTCATGGTTTTCTATATCTTTCCACCAACTCACTCTCCACCTCCTGATTTACACACACACACACACACACACACACACACACACACACACACACTCATTAGGAATTAAGATCTGCATATGAGAGACAACATGTTATTTTAATTTTTTTCTGGATGGGGATCACCTCACATAACATAATACTTTCCAAAGCCTTGCATTTTTTCTGCAAATTTTATAATTACATTTTTCTTTATAGTTGGATAAAATTCAATTCTGTATATATGCAACAGTTTCACTATTGATCCATCTGTTAATGGACATCAAAGCTGATTCTATTTCCTAGCTATTTTGAATAGGACAGCAATACATATGGATGAGAAAGGTTCTTTGGGGTACGATATAGAGTCCTTTGGCAACCAATATCTTTTAATTCCTAAGAAATTTACAAAAAAAATTTTAGAGACTCCTGTAACCCTGGCTGGCCTCCAGCTTGCTATGTAAGTAAAGATGGCCTTGAAGTTCTGATCCTCCTGCCTCTACCTCCCAAGTGCTGAGATTGCCCCTGTACCTGGTTCATGCACTGTGGAATCAGACCCAGGGCTTTCTGCATGTGAATTAAATACTCTATTAACTGAGCTACATCCCAGTCCCATTATCTCCTTCTTCACACCATTGATGTCAGTTTTAATATGATTTTCTTCCCCTTTCACTTATGAATGTATGCTATAGTCATTCCAAAAATAATGAATTTAATGCTAGTTTTATTTTTAAAAATATATAAAGAATACATAAAGAAACTTCTCTGATCAAAGCTTTAAGCAATAACAATCTATGGGAACAGACATAGCATTTTAAAAGAATTTTGACATACTCTTTGTATAGCATAATCACAGTATTGGGTTCCTCCCTAAGGTCTAAGTCCCTAGATACAGGCATTTGGTCAAATGTATATGTATGAAATTTGTCAATTAAGGGGTTAAAAAGGATAAAAATTAGCTATATGAAAAAGGGAGCCTTAAAATTACCTATAGAGACAATAAAATTTTCAAACCTCTGATTTATTTCCAGAAGAAATAGGGGCTGGAGAGATGGTTCAGATGTTAAGAGTGCTTGCTTTCACAGCTTGTTGGCCTGGGTTTGATTCCCCAGTATATCACTGCCCACCACTCGCGGAGGCAATGATAACACACACACCGCTTATGGGTGGAAGAATGCTGTGTTGTTTATTGCCGAAATGCAACAGAATATATAGAGCTTCTTGGCTCAGGTAGCTGTTCACGTGGCAGATACATGATCAGTCTACGATAGGAACCTGTGCACGCAGCGAGCATGATGTGCAATAGCCAATCAGGACTGCCTCCTGAAACTTGTTTAAAAGCCAAGCCCATCTTGGTAAGCTGCCAGGCTCCATCCTAAACCTAAGCCAGGGTGTGCCTCCGTGGGCCCACAGAGGCCTCTCTCCCCGACATCTCCCCCTTTACTTTATATTAAAAATAGGCTTGGGATCGTGTCTGTCTTAGGTTGTCCATGGTAAATTATATTCTTACCTGTCATGGGAATTCTGACCTCTAAGCGTCAGAACCCTGTCTTAGGTTGATATGTATTTCCACAGATCTTACCTGTCTCTGACTGTCAATCCAGCATATTGAGCCATATATGGGGGGAGGATTGGCCATCCATAGCTGCCATGGCTTGCTTACTTAGCTGTGATTGCAGTTGTTGATGCATTTGAGATTGGCAAAGCTTTTATAAAGGATCAGAAAGAAAATAATGCACATCAGCCCAAGAATTATAATACCTGACCAATGTTTTCCCTATAGTAGAAGTTTGTATTAAAGATCAAGTTAGGTTTTTGAACTCGTGAGTCCAATGACTAGTGAACATGTGTGACAACTGTTTAGACATATTTGCTGCATAAGAAAGGTTATCATAAGGAACAACAGTTATACAAAGTCCTAATGAATACATCCTAATGTCATTAATTGTCCAACGATATTAAGTTGTTCTTGTACAAGGTCAACTCGTTGATTAAGAATCATAAGTCCAGTTTTAAGTTGTCCATTTAGTTGACTTTGGGTGTACAGAGCTTGAGCAGTCACAAAAGAAAGAGTATTGATAGTCTGTGCTGTAGGAACTGAAGTAGCAAGAGCAACAGCAGCCGTAGTAGCCGCCACAGCTAAAACGGCTATTGCAGCGATGATGGCAGAAGTTATCCCCAAAATCTCTCTTTTTATGAACTACAATTGATGTATGAAGAGAACTGACGTCAACGGGAACTGGAATATATTGAGGTATCCATAGTATGACTGCAGTATTGTACTTAGTAGCATTCCAACATTGAGAAATAAAACAAGAATCATTAGAGCAATTTAAGATATTACAGGTGTGGGAGTAAGTCAAGGCATAATGCCTTGTAAAGCAAGAATGTTTCCCTAGCCATCAGAGTAATTAGTAGGCATTTCAGGAGGTTTCAATAAACTTATTAACATTCAAATGGCACTGAGGGAAAACCCATACTTTCATTGGTAGAAAATATTACAGAGTATACTCTGGAAGTGTTAGTTAAAGGTAAAAGATAAGGCCAAGCTTTAAGAATTCCCCACATAAACTGTGGGAATAGTGGGAATAATAAAGAGTATACCTACCTCACTTACCTCAATCTGAGTCATCTTGATTTTTTTTCTTTAAACACCTTTATCAGGTCAGACAGGTGGCAGTAACAACATCCTGTTATACTGTGTAGACATTTGGTTCAGAGAGGGTCTCTGCCTCACATGAGCAGATGCAGGCCTTGGGTCCTGCCGGTCACATCTAGGCAGATTGGTACAGCTGCAGGCCATGACTGGATGGCCTCTGAGCAGCACGATTCTAGGCTGGGCGGGAGTGCCATGCCAGGGCGGGCAGGCAAGTGGGTGGGAGCGTGCTCTCGCCAACCCACCACTCTCTCCGCCTCCTCCAGAAACCAAGGAGCATGCTGTTCTATAGTCTTTAAAAAAGCATGAGCAGTCTGTGCTTTCAGTGGAGTCCCATTTACTTTAAAAAGTGCTCTAAGGGGACCCTCCATATGGGCCGTGAAATTTCAGAGCCCATCTTTCTACTATCTGCTTCTGTTCTCGTCACTCTACCAGTGAACCTTAGTCACTTTCAGTGAACCTTAAGTCTCTCGTCACTTTACCGCAAACCTTAGTTGCCTCTTGGCAAGTCTCACTTACCTAGGTTTTCTTTTTGTTTCCTTTGATTTCCCCGGTTTCGGCACCACTTATCACTGCCCACCCCGCGGAGGCAATGATAACACACACACCGCTTATGAGTGGAAGAATGCTGAGTTGTTTATTGCTGAAATGCAACAGAATATATAGAGCTCCTTGGCTCAGGGAGCTGTTCACGTGGCAGATACATGATCAGTCTAAGATAGGAACCTGCCAGGCTCCATCCTAAACCTAAGCCAAGGTGTGCCTCCGTGGGCCCCCAGAGGCCTCTGTCCCCGACACCAGTACGTACACACACAAAACCAGATTCACAAAGTGGTGCATGTGTCTGGAACTTACTTGCAGGGGTATGAGACCCTGACATACTCATATTCTCTCTCTCTCTCTTCTCCCTCTCTCTTTCTCTCCATCTCTTTCCCTCCCTCTCTCTTTCTCTCTGTCTGTTTTTCTCCCTCTCTCTTTCTCTCCCTCTCTCCCTCTCTTTTTCTCTCCCTCTCTCTCTATTTCTCTCCCTCTCCTCTTTCTCCCCCTCTCTTTCTCTCCCCCTCTCTCTTCCTTCTTTCAAGTACATAAATAAAACTGTTTAAATTTTTGTTCTACTTTACACTTCATAAATGTTATAGATTATTGCCATTTCAGAATAATTAAATCCATTCAAAATGGTACAATTCAACTGAAATTACCACACACATGATTTCACAAAGAATAATCATGATTCAGTGTCTTCCTTTTCATACTATATTTCTGTAGACCACAGGGCAGTAGCCAAGATTCCCTGAGCATTATTGAATAAATGTGGGTATAATGCATGCATGTCTTGTTTTAAGTATAATGAGATTACTCTCCCACTTACGCTGAGCCTTGCTTTGGGAATTTTTGTCGATACCTTTCATGAGTTTGAAACATTTTTCTCTTGAATTCTTATTGTGCTAAAAAGGAGTTTTGAACCAGCAGATTGTTGCATTTGCAAAAATGTCTTTTTATTTCATGGTCTTGAAATTGTTACTTTTTTCTGATAATTCTTTAATGTGGTGAATTACATTACTTGATTTTTCTAATATTAAGCCAGATTTGAATTTCTCAATTTAATTTGACTTTATCATATTTTAAAATTCATTGCTAGAAATAGTTCATTTCCATTTCCTTTAAATAATTTTTTTCATTTATATTCATGATCAAGATTGGTTCCATTTTTTCTTTACATTTCCTAAGGAAGTTTAAATGTCATAATTATAAGATCATTTGGCAAAGATTCTTTCCTTGTCTGGACATTGCAGGAGTATATAGAAGACTGGGTTATTTGTCTCATGTGAATATAGTTATACATGAACACACCTTCATTACTGGGGATGACAGTCAGATTTCCTAGTATTAAAGGATACAGAAAGAGTATGGTGAACAGAGGTTTATGGCTTAGAATTCTTAGCTTGATAGTCAAAGCACTACAGTTAAATCGTTCCACTCCAGGCTCTTTTTATTTCAAAACAAATGCCTGCTTAATCATTCTCTGTTTTGACACATACTTGTAGAATTAATATTTTAAATCTAAATTGGAACTTGTATGGTTTCTGGTTAAATCTTACCCTGTCCCAGATGAGTTTATCTGGGCAACAGAAGGTAAAGGGCACTCTCAAAACTCATACTCTGATGGTGGACTCTCCTTTTAATTCTCCTGCTATGTCAGAGCTTGTTTCTATCTACTCCACCCACTACCAAGCAGGCAGTGTTCACCCTGCTCGACAACCTAATTAACCCTCATCCACAATCTGGGATCTCTCCAGAAGCCATCACATTGACTAGACTTTGTTTTCTGTGGGCAGAACAGGCAAAGGATAGGATACCAGGGGCTGAGTCACCTGTTAGATGATAAATGTCCTGTAAGCAGATTTTACACACACACACACACACACACACACACACACACACACACAAACACACACACACAGAGGAC
Organism: Zapus hudsonius; assembly: GCA_004024765.1. NCBI lineage: Eukaryota > Metazoa > Chordata > Mammalia > Rodentia > Dipodidae > Zapus > Zapus hudsonius. The sequence continues at coordinate 107,762 of PVHP010000697.1, forward strand.
AATTTAGAAATGAACTGGTAATGGAACCTACTTATGAACTTTTCTGTTTGATTACAATCTGCTAGATTGTAAGTGAAAGGGATAAACCTCACAAGTAATATACATTACATCTCACAATATTGTTGGGATACAGACTGCTTGTGCAGACTGAATTAATAAGAGTAAGAATTCCTAATGGAAATTTTCTCTACACAACAAAGGTTCATGTTGAAAGCTTACAGGGGGCTGTGAGACTAAATGCTAGGGGTAAACCTAAGGACAATGTGCTTTTTCAGGACCAAAAAGGGCACCTTGTTTGTGTGCAGGGGCAAAATAAAATTAAATAAGCATTTATCATATATAATGAACGGTGTCTTGTGATTTTTCAATAATGGACTTTTCTAAATTAATGGCACTACCAAAGTCATTTTATTTCCAGTAAAGGCTTTAAAAATTAGAGAGGATGATGTTCTCTTTGATTTTCATGTATGTGTTCCTTTCAGGGTCTGGAGCATGAAGTTATGATAGAGAGACAGACACAGATATGGACAAAGTCCAGGCATGTGTTTTTGGCCCCAGTTATGAACAGGTTTTGAGTGAAATTGCACACCAACATCTGGAACTGTGAGATCAGTGTGTGTTCAGGCTTAGTCAGAAAAACATAAATGCCAGGGGTTGGAGGAGATGGGATATGAGCCTAAATATTTGTGTCTCTTTTTTATTTCAAGCTAGCAATTTTGAATATTATTCAGGAAATGAGAATCATGTCAAGAGCTGGATCAATTTCATGTTAATCTTGTGATTTTAGTACGTATGATTGAGAGAGGCAGCGCCAGGTAATGGAGATGAATGTGGATTACAAATTCAAATTGCTTTGTGCCTACCTAGTTCAGATACTTAGAGTCATGTCAGATTCCTCATCTCAAAACAGACAGTGGCAGTAACTATCTCCTTCGTTCATTTGACCTTCAGTGAACTAATATACACACAGTACCTACAGCCATAGCAGACCTCCCAAAGCAGCTTATCATTTTAATATTTTTGCACTATTAATATATTCTAAAATGTCTTTGAAGGATGATGCACTATGTACATGGTATTTAATTTTGCCTCTTATTTTCCAGCTGGTCAAATTTGGAGCAGATATCATCCTTGCTAAAGATGCAGGGAAGACATGTAGCTGGAACATGGCAAATGGAGTTTAGGTTACTGATATTAAATGGATCAGAAAATGTCATGCTTTCATAGTACCTTTGCTTGGGAAGTATTTTTGTTTCTTCCTATCATAAGTGAAGAGTGTTTGTGTAGTCTAGGTGGAGAAAGATACTCAGAAAGGAGACCCGAGTGTTTACAAGGTGAGGGTTTCTGATAGTTCTTCCTCTGCATAGGCAGCTTTGGTGCTAATTATGACTGAGCCCTCCTGAAATGTCAGGTAAAATGTGTTCTGAGTAGTCTCAAACTATCTGCTGCCAAATCTCGTTTTCCACATGATGGCTGGAGACAGGGCATCAAAGGCTGAGCAGAGCTGTCTTTAAAACAAATTCCTTTCGTTAAGATATGGGCAGCATATCTTAATGTTGGGCTGTAGTAGGAGAACCTAGGGACAGAGCCACGCAGATAAGGTATTTATCTTCTCTAGACAAGACATGAGATGTGAATCAAGGGAGCAAAAGAGGAGGTATGTCTGAGGGCAGGGATGGCTGACGGCACGTGGGAAAGGAAGCAAATGAGAAAAGTACCATGGGTAATTTTTTCCTTCCATTTGTGTATGTGCAGTATGTGTGTGGATACATGTTGTAGTTACTTCACATTACTGGGACAAAACACCTGGCCAGAAGCAGCCAGTGGGAGGAAAGAACTTATTTTGACATACAGTCTTGAGAATACATTTCAGCATGAGGTAAGGGATGGCAGAGCAGAGCCTGGAAGTCGTTTCTTACCACAGCAGTTGGCAGAAAGCAGCTGAGAATGTGCTGAGTTCTGAAAATGGAGAAGCTGGGCTATAACCAAGCATGCCTCAGCAGCACAGTTCCCCCAGAGGATTCCAAAAAATGCACCAAGCATTGAAAACACATGAGTTTACAGAGGACATCTAATTCAAACTACCACATTGTACATGCAGATGTGTGTGTGTGTGTGTGTGTGTGTGTGTGTGTGTGTGTGTTTAGTGCAGAGGACAACCTTAGGTGTTATTACTCAGGGTCTCTCCATGGCCTAGAACTCACCAAGTAGATCAAACTGTCTGGCAAGTGACCTCTGGGGAATCCTACTATTTTTTTTCTCCCCAGTACTGGAATTAAAGGTATATTGCATTATGCTCAGCTTTATAAAGAATGTTTAAGGGATCAAACTCAGTTCCTCATGCTTATAAGGCAAGAACTTTACTGTGTCCCTGAACTGGTTAAATGTTGACAGTGTAAAGTTTCCTTCAGGATTTTGAGTTTGAGAATGTTCTGTAGGTGAAATGGTATCAGAGACTTTTAAGTTCATGTTGTGTGCAGCTAATTATATTAATACTGGACAAGAAATCTGTATGAATTTTAGAAAGGAAGTACTGTCTGATTTTCACAAACTTAGAACCAAAAGTATAAACTGATTCCCCAATAAAGCCATAAAGTTATAAGGAGTCCTGTAATGGAATGCTGGAAACCATCAGTCATCATAGGGAAGTTAAACAGAAATGGGATAGAACAGTGATGCAAGCCTTTCCACCTTCTTTCTTCTTTCCTTCCCTTCCCTTATAGACTGGAATGTCTTCTAGTCAAGGGCACCTGCATTCAGCTAGAAGCTCAAACCTATATGGAGCCCTGGGTCCTTCTTGCGGACTTTCAGTTACTCAATCCACACATTAACTTCATGCTTCCTGGGAATTGTATGCCCTTCAAAGCATTTGCATCTGTTCCTTCCAATTTTTGATTGTAAAACTCTTGGTATCAAATGGTTGTACAGTTTCTCAGTTCTCTACCTGTATCTCGCTACTACCCAGGTGACCGATTTGGAAAACATGGGCAAATATCCTAAATGTGTATGGATATCGTCATTTCTCTGGAGCTGAATATACCAAAGATCCTTCAGAATTAGGGGGCCCTACATATGGAGTTTTAACTTTCACAATGTCTGAAGCACAAAGTCCCTAATATGCCATGCTGCCTTGAACTGTGGTCAGTCAACTGGAAATGATGACCTGTGGGTTAAATTCCCGCATTTGCCTGGCCTGAAAACAGTGCTTCCTGCCAGCGTCTTCATTTGAAGAGGTATTAATATAATACTTGTCCAGTATTAATATAATTAGCTGCGCAAAACATGATCTCCATATGCTTCACATTATACTATCAAGTTCATAGAAATCATCTGTCCCCAAGTAAGACCTACAGTGATTATACTTTGGTCCTATATAGAAATAAGCTTCCAAACTTCTGATCTAAATGGTGTTATAGGTTTTAGCCATAACAGGACACAGAGGGCAAGACATTTGTGTGTGGGGGTGGGTGGGGGTGGGGGGGTGTATAGTACGTGTGCTGTGATGTGTTATGTGTGATATATGCACATGTGTGTGCAGATGTATGCACTATGTGTGTATGCGGCAACCAGAGAATTCTAGGTGCCCTTCCCTTTTGCTCATCTGTGTGTTTCCTTGAGGTGGAGGTCTCTTCTTCATCCTGGCTGGAGAGGCTGTTTTCAGTCAGTGAGACCCAGCAGTTTTCTGGTATTTGTCTCAACCCTCGCTGACTGAGGTTACAGATCTGTGTGATCACATCCCACACTGAGCTTTTCTTGTGGATTCTGAGGGCGTTGAACTGGATTGGGCTCAGGGCTTCTCAGGCTCATATCTTAACCATTGAACCATCTCCCACGCCCCAAGAAATATTTGTAAGTTCATCAACTTTATATGTACATTCTATAAAAATTTCACCCTTGGCATTAATTATAGGCAAAAACACAGATTCTGAAGTGATTATGTCATCTTCCAAAATTCCTCTCTGGCCAGCTGTTTTCTGTTTTGAAAACTTGCAGTTGATGGTTGTCATGGTTTGATCCAGGTGTCCCCCACAAACAAATGAATGTGTTCTGATAGATCCATTCTTAGCTGATGACAGTTTGGGTTTTACAACCTCGCTAGAGCTGTGTTGTTGGGGGCAAGCTTATGGGGGTTATAAGCCAGCTTCCCCTTGCCAGTGTTTGGCACACCTTCCTGCCATTGTTTGCAGTGCTGTGGTGGACGTGATGGCCACCCCTCTGCTCATGCCATTGTTTTCCCTGCCAGGATGGAGTCTCCCCTTGAGTCCATAAGCCAAATAAACCCATTCCTCCAGAAGCCGCTTTTGCTTGGGTTCTTTCTGTGCAGCAACTAGAAAGCTGACTACAACAATGGTCTAGACACACAAAATACAAGCATTAGGTTATGAGCACCCTGATAAAAGGCCTTATATACATCCTGTTACCCAGAGCCTGCCTGGTTGAGAATTTAAGCTGCTGACCTCTGACACCCATGACTGAAGCGTCACTGAGGCCAGCTCCAAACAATGATATCCAGACAGTGACAGTTCAACTGAATTCTAAGGAAGACCTTTTTGTAGAAATCAGATCTTCTGGTATGGGATTTTTCATGAAGATGACAAGAAAACCATCCCAGGACTTTTAGATGGCTTGGTAGCCTGAGATGCTTCCTCTTCCCATCATGATCTCATAATGCTGACTGCCTGGACCCAGCTTAGTTTGTTCTTAACAGTTGTTTTGGTTTAAAATGAAATTAGTTCTTAAATGCCTGCTAGTCACTGGGCCTAGACTCTTTCCCCCCTTTTTGCATAACAATTATTGCCCTTCATTTGTCCCTCTTCTGTTTCTCATTTCAGCCCCCCCCCCCCATTGTCTCCAAATAGAAAATCAACTTTTAGGGCACTGTGTTTAAAGGCACAGAAATGAAGGAGACATGTTCCAACTAATTCCATTCTTAAAAGTATCACAATTTATAGAGTCTCAGAATGAGGGAGGGATAGTATACTCTGTGACCTCCCTCACAGCTTTGGAAAAAAAGAAAATAAAATCAGTCTATACATGTATAGTCCTACATATTATACATTGATTTTCGTCTTAGTTTCATGTTACAAATTTCCATTTAAGAGACTTTATATTATGTTTGCAAAGCCATGTATATTGGCTAATGTCTATCATTCCAGTACTTGTGAGGATCAGGAGTTCAAGGCCAACCACAAGCTACATAAATGAGTTCAAGAGCAATCTGCATGACATGAGACTCTGCTTCTTCACCAGTAACTCCCTTAATGCTAGACCCAAAATAAAACAACACAAAATCTGACAATATAGAGTATTTTAAATTAGTTATTATTTATATCTCACCCATTTATTTAGGAATGTTAACAACTTCACCATTTTAATGGCGTAATGTAAAAACATAAGAGCATAAAAGATTCAACAGTCCTGTGTGTGGAAAGTTTAGTAGTTATAGCACACAAAGCATATGAGACACCTCTGAGAAATGAATTAGCAACCTGAAATATCAGCCTGAAAAGTCAATGCACTCATGAATAAAATGGAAAATTAAAGAAGCAGCGATGAAGAAGACAGGAGCAAAGATGCCAGCCACAGCTGATCCCAGAAAGAGAAAAGTAAAAATAAAGATATCAAGTGAATAATAGAGACAAAGTTTCTACTTTAATAAAATGATGACATATCTCAGTTCAAAAGTGCATTTAAAGTGCCAACCAGAGGAGGAATTTTGCATAATAATGAAATCTAAGATATTATAGACATTAAAGAAATTCCAAAATCTTAGAGAAATGACAGGTCATATTCAAATCACACTTTTTTTTTATTTTTCTGAGTGCAGCAACTGACATAGTTTTCAAGTTACTGAAAGAAAAAATTTTACAACCCTGATTATTTATCCAACATGTCATAGTAAAATAGTCTTTATTTAAATTTCCAGAAATTGGAGTGTATATTACTGCAAAAGATTAGTACAAATGATATCTAAAACTCTAATAACTGAAACCACCAATAACTTAATTTTAAAACAGGCAAAATAAGTCTACAAGAAAAAAAATTTGTCCAAAAATCAGGCAAGATTCAATTTTATTTGTGATCAGAAAATTGCAAATCATGACTTAATATATGAAATCCATTTGGTTAGAAAAAATACATCTAAAATGCTTAAAAGAATTACATAACATATCAGGCATTTTGACACAAATATAAATTTTTGCATTCATTTGAATTTATTGTTTTATATTTAGACACTCAATGCTATAGATACAAGAGTGTTATGTCTAAATATGAACCTGATGAAAGAAATTTGTACAAAAAGAAACATATATAAAATAGAGTCACCAATCAATAGAAACAGAAAGAGCTCAGCACAGAAACATCCCAGGATCCTTCAGTGGGAGGGTAGATGTAGGTATAGTCCATGAAACAGAGCATCTACTAATTTTCTATGCATACCATTACAAATTAATATGGACTTCATGTTCAATAAAAACATATTACCATATTTTTTAGGAAGTCAAAAATCTGAAGTCAAATCACTTAGGTTAAAGTCAAGATATATGTAAGGTAGTGAGAGCTTCTTTCTCAGGATAATTCTGTTTTCTTCCCTTTGTATATTTCTTGAATTTTCCCACAATCCTTGGCTAGTTGCCCCTTCCATCTTCAAAGGCAGAAATCCCCAGTGGAGTCATTTTACACCAAAGGCATTGTGAGCTCTTCCAGGCCTCCTGCTTTCTGTTTATAGCATGTTTGTGGTTATCATGAGCATATCCTCATAATCCATGGCAATCTTCATATCTCACATGCCTAATTCTATGTACATTCCTAATTCTCCCTTAACATGCATGTTAAATCAAACAGTGTCCTGGAGGTTAGAACAGTATTGTCTTTGGTTGCTATCATTCTGCCGGCCACAATATGCAGCCATTAAAGCAATGCATCCACTTCAGTCATATTGCATGATGTGAATGAGCTATAGCAATGGATATTAACTAGAAATAAGCCATCCTTAAAAGATCAAATTTAACATGATTTCCTTCATAAAATTATACTTAAATGTATGTGTATAGTTAAAATGTATAAGATAGCTAGATAATGTATCAGTAACTAGTTGGTTTCCTGGACAAAATAATTGACCTGAAGAGTTTGAGGAAGTTTGGCTTACAGTTTTGAGGGGAAGTCTATCATGGCAGGTACAGCATGGCAGAAGCAGGAAAATGGCTCACATTGTCACCTCAGCAGGAAGAGGTGAGAGATGAGAGTATGTGGGGCTGGGCTGTAACACCCCCCAGTGACTCACCTCCCTCAGCAAGGTCTACCTCTGAAAAATTTCACCACCTTCCAGAACACTGCCACTACTGGGGATTAAGTATTCAAACACATGAAAGTTTGAGGGAGGACATTTCTACATTCAAACCATCACTGATAATAGATAGATGATAGAAAAATATGATAAATATACAGATGATAGATAGGCAGATGGATAGACTTTCATATCATTGAGCTATTATAGAAATGGGAGTTTTAGTCACATGTTAAAGGAAGGTGAGGCGTGGGAATGGGGACTTGGATGAGGGAGTGAAAATTGGACCAAGTACCATAGCATTTCATATATATATATATATTAGTTTCTAAGGAAACCATGTATTTTTTCTCCAGTGGGTAATTTTTAACTGTGGTTTTAAAATCTGGTATGTGATATGGAAAATTTTAAATATCTCACAAAAATTTAAAATCAGCATTAAAATATTTCTGTTAAGATACAAGTTTCAACTTTTTATACAATTATTTTTACTAGTGCATGCACGTGTGTGTGTGTGTGTGTGTGTAAGGCAGTATTTATGTGGGGAGTGTGTGTCTGTGTTACAGTAATCTATGAGATCATCTATGGTGAGTAGGGGCTGGCCTGTGGTCAAGGAGGGGTCCAGCTCCCGTGTTCTTCTAAGTAGTTTTTTTTTTTTTTTTTTTTTTTTTTAGTGATACCAGAGTTTGCTGTTTCACTAGCCTGGTCTATTCTCTAGTCTATGGTTTCCTTATCTTCACTGAAGTTTCAGATGCATGTGGTGGTAACACCAGCTGTTTATGTGGGACCATGAGATTCGAACTCAGGCCCCCTCTGGCCCTTGAGCTTATGCAGAAGTTGCACTTAACCTCTCCAGCCCTACATATAGAAATCTTTTTACAAAAAAGTTAATAAAAGAAATGGGAAATGATGGGTGTTCACATGACAGGTTGGTTTCTACTACACACAGCAAGATTTGACATGACCTAGGCCTGAGTGAAGATATACATGAGATTATTATTGAGGGTCTACTCTGAACTGAACACAGGACCTTGCAAATGGTAGACAAGAAGTCTCCCACTGAGCTACTTCGCCAGGCCTTCACCTTTAATTTTAACATAGTGCTTTCACTCTGAGCAGTCATGCGAGGGAAGTATCTATTCTGTGACAGAGTCAGGCATGTGTGGATCCAAGTGCCAACTGCCTCTTTGGAATATTGTGTTCTATCTAGACTAATTAAAAATTCAGAAGCTGAGTAGGAAATTACTCTTAGGTAGATAAAGACAGATCAGCATGGCATGTGCACATGTTACCAATTCAACTTACTAGTCGCTGGAGAGATCATTCCTCTCAAATTGTTTTTTAGAGCCATGCACCATGTCCTGTGTCATGCCTCGTGGTGTCCTCTGGATCCATTATGCTATTAGGACTGTCTTGTGATCCTGCATGGTGGGTTGAAATTTTTTTTAACCTTGTACAGATGAGGAAACTGAAGTAGGGAAAAGTGAATCCTCCATGACGATGCTCACATTCTCTGTATCTTAACTGTATGAATTTTTAAAATTTTTTGTATTATCATTTGTTGAAATGTCAAAAGGTATAACAGCTTGTTGGAGTCAGCTTTCTAGTTGCTTCACAGAAAGAACCTAAGCAAAGCGGCTTGTGGAGGAATGGGTTTATTTGGCTTATGGACTCGAAGGGAGACCCCATCCTGGCATGGAAAACGATAGCATGAGCAGAGGGCTGGACATCACCTCCGCCACAGCACTGCAAACAATGGCAGGAAGGTGTGCCAAACACTGGCAAGGGGAAGCTGCCTAATAACCTACATAAGCCCACCCCTGACAACACAGCTCTAGCGAGGTTTTAATTCCTGAACTGCCATCAGCTGAGCATTGATCACTGAGAACACATTCATTTGTTTGTGGGGGACATCGGGATCAAACCATGACATAGCTAAAACCTGATTCCTGTTTATCATTCAGATACAATAAGACAGATGTTCCTCACCAAAGAACAGCTCCCTTAAGCATCACTCAGGGATATAGGTTTTATTGTAGATTTCAAAACTATTTTTCTAGCTGCATGCCATAGTTCCCTTCTGTAATTCCCAGCCCTTAGGAGATAGAAGCAGGAGGATTGCTATGATCTGAAGCCAACCTGGGCTAGTAGCAAGTACCAGTTCAACTAGTGCTACACACAAGACAATACCCCCCCCCAAAATGAACAAATCAATAAATAATAATACAAAGTTACTTTTCAACTCCACAGTGTAAAAGAGAAGAATGTGATATGTTTAAAGGTCAAGACCAGAAGTGACTGACACTGCTTTTTCTGATATTTCATTGGTAAACTCAGGCTAATATAAAGTCTGAGTGGGGAATGTCATCAAGTTGTGTGTTACCCCCCCAAAAATTGTCCAGATGTTTGATAAATAGGTGGTCTGTTTCTTGTAACATTAGCCAAACTTTTTCTACTGTGCTAGGTTGCCCTGTAGGGTAATTTATATTGACTTGCCCTTCCATAGTCAGAAACATCTCCTCAAGAGTGCAGTTACAGACAGGCTTCTTGGCACATATTTCAGAGGAGGTTTCCAGTAAGTAAACAAAGTGTTTACATGTCAATTTTGGTGCAACAGGCAGAATGTTTGTGTTTCCCTAAATGCTAAAACCCCAACACAATGGTATCAGAAAACAGAGCCCTTAGATGCAATTAAACTACAGGGCCAGAGTGCACAACAGACAGAGAGAATGGACATGCCAGGGCCTCCAGCCCCTGCTAATGGATTATAAATGCACCTGCCACTTCATGCATATGGCTTTATGTGGGAACTGGGGAATCAAACTCTGGTCATTAAGTTTTGCAGGCAAGTGCCTAAACTGCTGAGCCATCTCTCCAGCCCAGTTCTGTCCATTTTGAATGACCAGACGCAGTCTTTCTGTCATCTACAGCCTAAATGGTTTAGACACTAATATTTCAACAGTCACCAGACTAAACATGGATGACACACATAAAGGACCAAAAATTACTTCTTAGTCATAAATGACAGAATGTTAAATGATATTCTGTTTACTCATAGTGTCCATTTGTATGGGGGGGCAGGTGGTTCTGAGTTCTTGCAAAAAGCATTTTACTATGCATTATTTCCTGCGAGAGGTCCTTACAGGAAATATAGGGCCAGGCTTTGGGGAGCATCTCATCACGTTTTCATTCAACAATCAAAGAACAGCCTTGTTCTATTCACATTTCCGTATTGAACACTTATTTAGAATATTAATATTAGGTATCTAATGTTGAGCCAGTGACTAGTGGCATGGCAGCTCACATCTGATTGAGGCTATAGAAATGGATTTTCTCCATGAGGCACATAGAGAATGTTGATCATTACTATTGGAACCATTTTAGTGGCAAAAAAGCAAAAGAAAAAGCCCAGATAATGTAACTCATTATGGTCAATATATATATATATATATATATATATATATATATATATATATATATATATATCCAAAAAAAAGAAAAAGCCCAGAAAAATGTGCTAAGCATGGTTATAAAGGAAGGAGCAGGGGTCTGCAGTAGAAGAGCTGAAGCATGTTTGTTGACCTCAGCTGGGTCTCCATAGATTTTGCCCCTCAGAGATTGTTCCACTCTGGGCATGACCACAAATGCATATCAGAATACCACCAATATTGATTTTAGGTTTGAGAACAGATTTTAGGGGGTAAACAGATTCATAAAGACAGAATCCATGAATGATGAGGATCCCCTTGCAATATTACTATGCCTGTGTTATCAATGGAGAAAGTGAAGCTTCGAGGTCAAGCCACCTAGCAAAGTTACAGACTTGGTGAAGGGCTTGCTTGGCTGGAGAATTCATGCAATTAATCATGATGCTCATTTCTATATGATCCCCTGGGAGTAGTCAAGTCAATAGCCTTTTACAAATGATCCTATTTTGGCAAAGTATACACAGAGCCTCTAGGCAAAATGATCTTCAAAATTTCTCCTCATCCAGAAATTCAATTATTTTTTTTTTAAAAAGAGGAGAGATGGCTCAGCATAAAGGCACTTTTTTGCAAAGCCTGCTGACCAAGGTTCTATTCGCCAGCACCCACATAAAACAGGATGCTGATTGGCACATGCATGTCCTGAGAGCACCACCCCCCACACACAAATTGATAATTTTTTCAAGTGTTTCTGTCACTTATTTAACTTCTGACTCATACTGAGGTCAGTTTTGACAATGTTTCTAATAGGGGAGCATAATTTTTTATAAAATTTTCAAATTTTTAACTAGACTTCATTAAGACCTCTGGTTTGTTTTGTTGGTACCCCTTTACTTTCCACTATGAAGCAAAAGTACTGAATTTAAGGTCTTTCACTGGGTTACCTTAACAAACTCTGATGAGTTTTTCTGGGTTTTGCTGTTATCTGTTATAAAGGCCACAAGGCTAAGTCGGTGCAGACAGTCATTTGCTTTTCTTTCATGTCACACATCTCTAGTGACCCTTGGGAAGCCAAGCACAGTAATGTGGTCTGGAACTACAAATGCTGAGCTGGTAGTTTTGAAGAACTCAGTTTGACCTCAGATCTCAAAGACATGTTCTGAAATTTTTCATTAAACATGACTTTTAAAAGTCTATATATTTTCTCATGTTAGTGTTTCATATGAAATCACAGTAGCTTTAATTTGATAAACCACCTCTTCCCCGTATTAGCCTGACTGTAAAGCTGGTCCACTGGCAATCAGGAACTCCAAAGGGACCTTCTCAAGTGAGGGAAGAAAGAAACAAAAATTCAATGGAAACATGATGAATTTCAAAAACATATTCGCTACAGTTTAATGTAAACTCCCTATTCCAATTTCTACTTGGTTATAGCAGGAGCAATTTGTGCAATTTAATTTAGCTGTGGGAATTCTCCCATGCTATTATGGGTTTCCAAAAAAAGGGATTGCTTACACCATATGAAGATGGATTCTCTTTGATGACTCTTTGGAAGAATATAATTAGTTCTTTCTGGATGCAAGGATCTCACTCAATTTATTATTTTTCTGTGATAAAAATCACCTTCTTTTCAAGACCTCTGCCAGAATTCCTTGGGGATCAATATGTGAATGATCTTTTAAGCAAGGTTACCTCACTTCAATCATGCCATTGTTCTTGAGTTTTCTTAAACCTCGCTGGAAAGAATGAATATTTCATGAACAGCTATAGCTCCAATTATCTATATTTCGGGAATGATGTATAAAGAAAAGAGTAAAATTGATGAGACTTTTAACCTCTTCATAGATATTGAATTAATTTGGTGGGCTGAATGAAGAACTCATGTGTCCTTGCTTGTAAAATCAGAGTTCTGATCAAATCCCCTTCAATCGACAGAGGTCATGCATGGGAATCTATTCTCCAGACTTTGTGCCCAAGAGCACAGCTGACTATAGTCTAAAAGTCTCCAACCCTGCATCCTTCTCCACCACAGAGGTGTGCATACCTCATCCCCAGCTCTCTTCCTGTCTCTCATTTTTGTTTTTCATATGGACACCTCGGCAGAGGCTATATCCATTGTTGAAATTGTTGTAAGTACCAGAGGTACCCTCTCTGAAGTAAACCTCGCTGCCAATTCATGTCACTGCTATGGTCTCAACCAGGAAAAGGTAGCTTTATTTAAATGAGTGGATACTTGGTACACATGAATTCATGCAACTAAGCCTGCTATGCAAAATAGATTTAACAATGATAGACAATGTATATGAAACTGGCATAGAGTATTCAGGCAGCCCTTGCTCATCTACCCCCTTGCACATGGTGTCTCCATGTTTCTGGAGGCCCATGTGGCACCAGATTTTGGGTTTATATATCCTGACCTAGGTCAGCGAGATAGACTTAGATATGTATCTCCTTCTACTCCCTAAAAGATATTATTATTAGTTTTATTATTACTGGTTGTTTTTCTGCTTCCTAGACCTTCCTTCAGGATACACATTTATAATCTAATAACTGACCTGGCACCTCCAGCTCAGACTCTATCCATGGATGCCCAAAGGTGCACCAGCTTCAAGTGGATAGAGGGTGCCAATATATGTGAACAGGAAGATGGATAGGTGCATTCAGTGAGCTTCTCCAAATCCTTCCTCCTTCCTTTCTCTTTGATTTCTATGCTGTGTTCTTTCTTGCATCTCCCTTGGCCCCTTGGCTCAGGAAGGACTGTGACTCACTTGGCCACTGGCTGAAGAAGCAGATGACTAAGTGTGGCAGAATACTTCTTCACTCCTCTCAGTTGATTTGAATAGCAAGCATCGATTTTGATTAGCATGTCTGTTGCCATGGAGACCCTGTGATGCATCATAAAACCTTGGTCTGAGGAGCCCTGGATGAGGGTGAAATGTGTCTCTGTCAGAGCCTCGAAGCACAGGGGAATGGAGGTATTCGGATCTTGGTGCACAAATGACTCAGCACTGCCCGATTTATGCCAGGTATCACGGGGCTGTCAGAAGGGGAAGAAACAAGTGTCAGCTGCAGTCCTGGTGTTGTTCCTATACTGGGCTCAGTCGGGCTGTGGAGACAAACAGTAGTTTATACAAAGGTATTATGTTACTCCACAAGATGACTACAGAAGATTTTTCAAAAGGTTATTTATAAGTTAATAAGTTACTAGAGGAGGTGGATGTGAATAAAGTACATTATATAAATGCACAGAAATTCTATCATGAACTCTCTTATTTGGTTCAATAATATACACTAATAAGGAAAACGTTCCTCCACTCTTATTTCAGAAATGCTTTTAAACTTCCTCATATAGATGTATATTTTGACCATATATTAAAACATCTCACACACACACACACACACACACACACACACACACACACACACACACACACAAAGGATGTTTTATTTTTACCTAATTAGTTAATATTGGGCATTGATGTGTTTGTTTTTGTAAGTGGAGCACTGTTTTGAAGGCTTCAGGTTCCATCAGCTTAACTTCACTTTTATTCCTCTTCACAATGTGCATTCATGGTTTGTACTGAAATATTTCTTTTGGGTCTGTGATAGTCTTCATTGTCTACTTGACTGACTATAGCACCAAAATGGAAGCACTCCTCTAAGTGTGTGTATGAGGGTGCCTCCAGAAAGGTTCACCTGGGGAGGGAATACCCAGCCGGAATGTCAGGCAGCACTGTCCTGTGGGCTGGAGTCCCAGATGGAATAAATTAGTGAATGTAAACTGAGTACCAGCACTGGTTTCTCTCTGCTTCATGATAAACAGATAACATTTAACCAACTACCCCACACCTCTGTTACCATCCATGTCTTCCCCACCATGATGGACTATATACTCAAATTGTGAGCCCCCCCAAAAAAAATAAACACTGTCCCAAATTTACTTTTGTTAGGTTTTTTTTTTTTTTACATAAGCAAGAAAAGTAACTGACACAGGATCTGATATCATGGTGGAATGCCAGTGATCATCCCACACATCTGAAAACTGTGTTTTAGCTGGAAAAAAAAAATGGTGGCTGTTGCTACTCAGAGGATGAAGTATCTGGGGTATTCAGTAGTTGGGTGGTATAGAAATAAACCACATTTTTTTCTGGAAGAACCCAATCAATGATACATTGCTTTAGTACCAACAGTGAAAGGACAGATATAGAAACATTTCTACTACCAGATGGTGTCTGTCTGCTTCTGTATACTAATTGATATCAATAATTAAACACAGGTCTCTAATTCATATGCACAGAGGCAGTGATTCTTAAATTAAACATTTTAGAATCATTACAGCAAATTTTATAGTTTCAGGCAAACACTGCACCCTGTCTGATTATGATTAAACATGTTGATCCTAAATTACATATTGATCCCATAAATATCAATGCATGCAGAGGAGCCGTGAGATGCTTATAGCTAGAAGGAGCGTTTTAATTTTTGAAGATTAATAAGGATGGTTTTTAATGTCATATCATGTAGTACCCCTGGATCTCTCAGTTGACTTTAATCAAAAAGGAAATAAGTTTTAGTTTTCCTTTCATAATATTAAACACTGATTATAGACTTTGTCTAATATTCTCAAATGCATAGTAATCAGAAGATTCAATTACTTTGAAAAATGGTGAAAATGAATTGGGTTTCCTCAGTATGTTTTTAAAACTGTAAATACAGTGGCATAATTTAGAGCCCATTTTCCTCCCTTGCATGTTTACTTATAAAAGACAGATGTTGCTCAGTCTCAGGGAACTTGTCTAGTACAAGTGAGGTCCAGGATTTAATCCCCAGCACCACAGAGAGGGGAAAAGTGAGAGAGACATAGGGGACAAGAAAGAGAGATAGAAACTGAGACAGAAAAATATATAAACTACACTCATTGAATTCAGAAATTGTAGAGTCATTTTGACTGAATATCATATTGTGATACAGGTTGTGAACAAGAAAGATTATGGTGGTTATGTTTTGTACTTGCTAATCCTGTGTTACGTGACTGAACTAGCATTCCTAGCTAGACAGATGATTTGTGTCCTCATCTATATTTGAAGAAAGCTGGAAGATTTCTGAGCTCTCTAATGGCTCTAAAGTTGTACAATTCTAGTGCACCATTAAAATGCTCAGTTATTTAAGAGGAAGTCACATTTAGTACAAGTTGGAACTGAGAATGCTCACGGCATCCAGTAGATGATCCAGAATGATGACTCATTCATTTCCAGTCACTTCTCTGCACATTCATTTTCCTCAGTCAGCCTCAGGCTCCATCAAAGCATCAGATGATACTTCAACTTAGATAAAGGCCTATCTCTGTTATGAGTCATGTGTTTAATTGTGCTTGAGGAGACAATAAATAATGAAAACATTTACATGAGATGAAGGGCACTGTTCTTTATAAAAATAGACAAGTAACTGAACTTTTTTTTTAATTTCTAAATTGTTCACTGCTTTGAAAAATACTGTGTCCTGTGTTACTAAGTTGATGAGAAATTGCTGGGAAATCACAATGTGTGAGATAAAAGGAGATAATCCTCTCTGCAGGAGGTATGAAATGTCACATCTGATTCTGCTCCTTGGCTCCTTTCCTTCAGTTGGCCACCAGAGTGCCTGTTCCAGATTAGAGGTAAGTTCACATGTAAAGTAATGCAGCTCTCATTTTAAACAAGGTCCCAAGATTCAGAGAGGAAGCACCTGTCTTGTTTTCATCATGTTTCCACTGTGCCTTTGGGGATTTATCTCTTCATTTTCCCTGAGACTTATTGGCTAAGGAGGAAGTAGGCAAGCTGGCTTCCTCTGGGCCTTGAGCTTCTCACCAGTGAAATGGAGCTGCAATTTTCATACAGATATTAAATAGAAAAACAATGAGGCTTGTTGATTAGCAAAATTACACCAATTTCACCTTGAGTTCCATCCCACACATTGCATTGTCCCTCTGGATTCAGAGTGTTTGGTATAGTCAGTGGTATTCGTGTGTGTGTGTGTGTGTGTGTGTGTGTGTGTGTGTGTGTGTGTGTCAGAGAGAGAGAGAAAGAGAGAGAGAGAGGTGTTCTTTCTAAGATGTATTTGCACTGAAATACTTGGGTTATGCATTTCAGAAATTTTTCTAATGTACATGAAATGATAGTGTCCTTTGAGGCTTATGAAACTTCAAAAATAAGTCTTTTATATTTTAGTCTAAATGGGATATTTTTAGGTGACTTGCTTAGCGTATGGAAGCCACTGAGAAAATAGCTATGTAACGTTTTAAATATATTGATCTTGGCTACAGAAATTCGCATTGCATAATAAAAAAGCAAATTATAGTAACAGGAGTAATTGAACGGCACAGTAAGGTCCACATGTACAGAAGAGGTAAAAGATAAATTGAGGTGCTTAATTTAATGTTGCCCAAAATTGGGTATGTTGGAGCCAACAGCATATATATTTTTTTATTTTTCTACCACTGTATGTGGGAGAGAAACTACCATAAATATGGATTGGACACAAAGCAAATAAAGAAAACAACACACTATAATAAAAGGTAGAAAAATGATGCCAATTAGGTAATTGTAGTTTTAGAGGCCTGAGAAGAGAGAAGAAGGTCGATGATACACATACAGATAGTTACAATCACATGCTAGATGCAACCGAGGAGAAGGGTTTTCATGAGATCAGAAAGGCTAATTGAAAGCAAATGCAAGCCCATGTAGTGCTTGGAAGTGACACACACGTGCTGATATGCTCTGGAAGGGAGTATTCTCAACAGGGGCCTTTCCAAGTTCAGAATGGGGTTTTGAGTGGATGAGAATGTCATTAGCTTTTGAAGCTCTCCTAAGTACACTCTTATCTGTATGGGGAGTTAGTGCCAAATATGACTGATAAGAAGCTCATGACAAGGGGGTACTTTGGGCATTGATCCTGAACCGTGCTCAGAAGTCATAGCTCGAGGTTGAAAAGAGTTGGGTTTTCCCTCCCTGCAATGTGACCTCTCATCATCTCATAATCCAAATCTGAAAGTGTTCAATAACTCCACATCCCTGCAGCAAAGGGAGTGTCTCCAATAAAGACCTCATTTATTGCCTACCATGCTTGAAACCTGGTGACATATACTTAGTCAAGCTAAGCACTCTCTGTTCCATGTAGAGAATTAATGAACTGTCCAGCACATTACAAGTAGGATGAAATTATTTTCTCTATTTCTGAGTAAAAACACTTAGGTTTTGTCTGGGAATTTATTAGTTACTGCTTCTACGATTTTTGTTTTGACATGAGAGTTACTGAAAGTATTTCAAATAAATAAATAAATAAATAAATAGATAGATAGATAGATAGATAAATAAATAAATAAATAAATAAATAAAAATTACCTTTCTCCTTGCATCCTGGACCTCTAAATGGAACCCTTGTTTTAAAGATTTTCCTGTCATTCTTTTTCTTTTATTTTCATAGCTGATCCTTGATTTCAAAACATGCTGACATAGAGATTAAAGGAATATTTATGGTTATAAAGAACAGTCATTTGAAAGACAAATTCCAATTTTGCAAGTGAGAGCAATAGTTACACAGTTTCCAATGCGAGTTTACACATAGTGCTTTCAAGCAAGGCAGCTTGCTTTCTTTGCAAGTCTCAACCTCTAAACTTCTCCGATGGTTTAGCAAATACTGTGATAATATGTGATATAGTGATAATATGTAAGATTTTAAAGGATTCCTGGAAGAAGCAAATTCAGAAAGCCACTATGAACCAGTATGGAAAGAACTCTAACTGGATAAGTCCTAGAAACATTAAGAAAATGCAGAACTGTTAGAATAGAGTTGAAAGAAATATAAAGGGCACATAAAACCCATGAAAATGACAAGAAAAAGCCGAGTGCCTAGCACTGGACAAGTCAGTCGTGTCTATCAGAGCCATCAGGGTCCAGCGCACCAGAAAGAGGAGAGAGGAGGTGCTGGATTAAATAAGAAGGCTGCTCTCACTGCTGGCTAGAGAACCCCCCCCCCAGGGACATGATGGTAGTTATTGGGGAGATTCAAAATTCAACAAAGATGTTTTCAAAAGCTCAACACTAAAGGAGCCTTCTAACAATCCCTTCAAGGCTCAGGGAACATTGAGAGTGGGCAAAAAGAATGTAAGAATCACAAGGTGGGAAGGCATAATATGAAACAATCCTTCCCACAGGAACAGACTGGATTGGGGGAGAGGGGACAGAATGATTTCCAGTATGTTCATATATTCAACTTCCCAATAAAAATTTTATAAGAAAGAAGTAGGGAGGGCAAAGTCTGAATCATGAATTACCTTCCTATTTCAGGAGGGACATTGTGAGGTGAAATTCTGAAAATCCTAAATGTCGGAAGGACAATGAGAACAAATAAAGAGGAAACATGGACAATGAGTAGGGAAATTCCATGGATAAATATTCTTCATTTTTACACCAAGGACATCAGGAAAGTTGTCCTCCTTCAACCATCTGGAATGTGGCCTTTGGGAACTGAAATCATGACAAATTAATAATGTAACCTATACTGATTTCACTCTCCATTGGAGATTCTGTTTGTATGTTTCAGAAGCCAGTGAGACCATGGACAACCTAATCCCACCACCAGGACCTGAGATGCTGCCTGTCACCCAGGCAGGAGATGAACCACCCCTACCTTATGATACAGAGCCCAAAAGAAACCTTTGAGGAAGTGTCAAGATGAGAAAGAGACTTACCTCCACAGCAATTCAGATGATCTGGGAAAGGATAATGGAGACAGACACGGAGGATACCCAAAACAATCCAAAATTCCAGAGACTCTTAAGACCTCAACAGTAAAACAGACCTAAAAGTAAACCATCATGACTCGGGAATCTGAATGGAAGAGGGGGCAGAAAGATTGTAAGAGCCATGGTGGGGGAGAAAAAACCTGACAACCTCTCATACAATCCATAACTCCCTATCCCATGGACTGGTCCTACAAACCCAGCAGGAGGGCCCCAGTGGGGTGAGGACAGAGAGGAGGAAAATGGGGATACCATCATAAGACTTGCTCATGCAATGTACCTAATTATTGACAATAAATATGAAAAATAAAAAAAAACATAAGCTCCATCTTTAACTCTACATTCTCTTTCCCTCTGCTCTTCAGCACTCATCTTAGAAGACAGTGATGAAAAGGCAACTTTGGAAAGACTGTGGAAGCCACTGGTCTGAAACTTTTAAAATTTCAGAGACTAAGTACAAAACAGAATTGTTCTCTTTCCTAACCTCTTCCCAGCAGTTTTAATCTAGGATGTGAGAGTCAAAACTGTATTGAATGGAATTTGAATTTCTCAAAGACAAGAATTGTCATTCACACTTATTACACATTACCCCACGTTGTTGACATGTTTAAATTGCTATATATGTTCTAATTTAATTACCTTTGCATTGCCGGGACAAAACACTCAACCAAAAGCAGTTGATAAGTGGAAAGGATTTATTTTGAATTAGAGTCTTAAAGAGAAGATTCATGATGGCAGAAGAAAGCATGGCACATGGCACATTGTAAAAGCAGAGACTGGAAAACATTCATGATGACAAACAGGTGGAAAACAGTAACAGGAGAGAGTCAGCCAAGCTCTGGCAATAAGGGGTCTTGGGCTATAAATCCCAGAAGCCTGCCCCCAACAACACAATCCTCCAGCAAAGTTCCACCTTCTAAATTACCATCAGCTGGGGACCAAGCATTCAGAGCAGATAAGCTTGGGGGGGGGGGATTGGACATCTGATTCAAACCACCAAAGGTTCCAAGGGTACATATTCATAATGCTTTTCTTTATTAAGTTCATAAAGAAGAGAAGAATCCATCAAAAGTTCACATTTCTAGAAACGAACTTGAGGTTTAGATTCACAAATGCTATAAAGTTCAATAATGACCTAATCCAAGTTTACCATGTCCACATATGCCTTTAATAACAGCCTGAACATGAAAAGATAGGTCAATAATCTCAGTGAAGACAAATTACCAGCCAGGAATACTTGTACTTGCAAAGCTACCAGAAGTCAAAGAGAACTCTTTTACTCTCTCAAATGGACTATTTTATGTCGGCTAGCATACCTTAGCCATTGGAAGCATGGAAGATTTTCTAATCATCAGCAGACCAGAAAATGCATGCCCATTGATCATCTTGACACAAGTTACTGTATTTTTGTTGTTAAGGTTGTCTTTTTTCACTGGAATCTAAACCCATCACATGCTTCAGATATTTGATTCCTTCTTTTATGTTTTAATCCTTAGAGGAATGGAGAATAAAGAGATGTTCTGGAAATGTTTGGTAAATGATTAATATAAAGCGTGCAGCCTTGGGTTGTAGTTCGAGTCATAGCATAAACTATTAACCTACTTTAGCTACTACTGTCTTGCATAAACTTTGTCATGGTCTTATTTCTGCCCTGCCTACATCAGTTTAAATCTTTCCTTTTCAGGAAAACTTCTGTGATACAACCTGCTTGATGTGTGATACATAGTCCTTCACAGACTCACTGAATTTCCATCTCATGAAATAACTAATGGCAAGTAATATTGAGAAGTAATCCACTGTCTAATAGTACCATAGGGGATGTAGCAGCTGGTGCCTGACATTGGGATTTGTATTTCTTAATTCCAATTTTACATTTCATATCAGTTGCCAAGACAATGCAGGTAATATGTTTAAATGAAATCAGTCTCCCAAAATAGTAACAAGTAAGCATCTGGGGAGCAATAAATGAGTTTAGAAAGTTTTTGGGATAAAAGATCAAAGCAGAAAACTTAACTTGTGTGTGTTCGTTCCAAAGGACAGTTTAAAATACATATATTAGCCCAGCGTGGTGGTGCACACCTTTAATCCCAGCACTCGGGAGGCAGAGGTAGGAGGATCACCATGAGTTCAAGGTCACCCTGAGACTACATAGTGAATTCCAGGTCAGCCTGGGCTAGAGTGAGACTCTACCTCGAAACACCAAAAAAAAAAAAATACATATATCGTTTATGATAGCTCCAAAATGACTTAGCCAAGCAAAACGTGTTCTAATCTAGATGCTGAGTATTCCCATTACAATTTATATAAATGAAAACAAAGACAAACGGATGGGGTTCTTATTATATTCAAAGCTTAGGAGAGACAACAAAGTAAAAACACTAGTTCTTCTCAAAGTGATATATGGATTTTAATAACTTTTATCTGGCATTTTTAGATGTAGAAAAACTGAGTTAGGTGGCTGTGGAAACTGGAAGGACTAAGACAGCTGAGTATTTTTCTTTTTTTTTTCTTTCTTTCTTTCTTTCTTTCTTTCTTTCTTTCTTTCTTTCTTTCTTTCTTTCTTTCTTTCTTTCTTTCTTTCTTTCTTTCTTTCTTTCGTCTTTCTTGGAAACAACAGTGTCAGAGTGTCACTACCCAGATCAGAAAAGATGAGAAGCTGTAGCAGTTAAGAACATGTGATATTGTAGACATGTACATCAGGGGTGCAGAATGGGGACTCAGAAATTCATCAAAATGGACCTTTGATTTAAAGACACCAATTTTCGACACAAAGACCCCTAAACTCACAACCTTAAAGCAGCCTTAATACTCATCCACCACGACTCAGGGAACTATGCAGAAGAGGGGGTGGAAAGATTGTGAGAGCCTTGGTGGGGGAGATTATCCAGAGGTAGGGCCAGGAAAACCTGCCTGAATACTAGGCTATCCATGGTCCCCTGTCACAAGGGCTGATCCAGATGACCCACTGAGGAGGTTATCCAGCAGATTGGGGAGGGGAGGGCAGCGGGGAATTGGGGATAACAACTCATTGTTTGCCCACTAAATATTGTAACTCATTATGGACAATAAAAAAAAAGACACATGCAAAGCCACTTCAGTGGACACTGTCTCCTCAACCAGTCCAACTGGAACAATTGATAAACCTGATTTAAACCAAAATGAACCCATATCTAACTTTCATTCTTTATTTAGAGGTTAACAACAAGTAGATTGTATATTTAAATATAAATAAATATATACATCCATGTATGTGTTAAAAAAGAATTATGATTGATGTTGGGGGCTGAGTTCTTAGAAGTACCAAAACAAGTAGTACTCATGTGGATTACTGGTGGGAATGCAACCTGATACTCACTTTGTATAACTGTTTCACAAGTTCTTTTTTTTTTTTATTTTATTTTTTTATTTTTTTATTTTTTCTAATTTATTGTCCATAATGAGTTACAACATTTAGTGGGCAGACAATGAGTTGTTATCCCCAATTCCCCACTGCCCTCCCCTCTCCCCTCCACTGGATAACCTCCTCCATGGGTCGTCTGGATCAGTCCTTGTGACAGGGGACCATGGATAGCTTAGTATTCAGCCAGGTTCTTCTGGCCATGCCTCCGGATAATCTCCCCCACCACAGCTCTTACAATCTTTCCGCCCCCTCTTCCGCATAGTTCCCTGAGTCGTGGTGGATGAGTAATAAGTTTGCATTAAGGTTGTGAGCTTAGGGGTCTTTGTGTCTAAAATCGTTGGTTTCTGTTCCACTGGCTACTCCTGTGTAGATTTAATGGCTGTGGCTGTGGGCCCCGTGTGCATTCCGTCATTCTCTGCGGGGTTCCATTTGGATCCTCCATGATATGACTGTGGTAGGTCCTCTCTTGCCAGAATCTCAGCTATCGGCCTACGGTCGGTTGGTAGGGTTAGATGGGCCGCAGCTCTCTCGCTGAATCCTGAAAAATACAAACACAATCTCCATCGGAGAGTGAGATGAGTGTAGGTTAACAAATATACACAATTCTGGATTACCTAGATTCTATTTTTAGTAGTCTCCCAGTCACTCGCTCCCATAGTGCATCTTGTTTTGGGAGCCCAAAAGTACGGGATCCGGTGCCTATCGCCCTGAATCCCTAGTTCCAAACAAGGGGTCCCCCTCACTGAGTGGAAAATTGGTCGAATTTGAAAGCTGTTG